>JAPYZJ010005439.1:0-16835 GCA_030522765.1 Ophioninae sp. B BG-2022a
TGGTCAAATTTCATGAAATTCTGAAAAGCCGTTTAAGAAATCCATGGGAAACTATGACTCCAATCTGCGCACGAGGGGGAGAGGGTGTGCGGCTCCCTCGGGCGCCGTTGTTCCATGTAAATCTATGTTCTCTGCCCGAACAGGCGAAATTTCTACGGTTTTGGCCACTATCTCCATCTAACGGTAATCGGGATTACTGCACGGCGAACGCGGAACAGGTCGGTACAAGAAAAAGCTTTAACAGGAAATCCTTTTACCAGCCGTGCATGGCTAACACGTACGACCATTACCAACGGGAAAACGCAATAAAATCGAATAATAGACGACCAACTTCAGCTCTATGTACATTCGAAAGCAAAACGAAAATCTTGACTCACCTGTAACTCATCGGTAGCAAATGCGACAACTGAGAGAATCGTGGTCGAAATGTTTGTGACCACTTCTGGGGATATTCATGATCGAGACGAACCTTGAACCCGTAACGTGGTACGCTCGTAATGTCAGTACCAGCATGACTCGATTTGTTTTTACGTTCCTCCATTGAAATCGTCCGTATTTTCGTATATATCTAACACCGAATATTCGATTTCCGTTCTGGCGTTGCCAAAAACTCGAATGCTTCACAACCACTGCTCTACTGAATTTCCTTTCAAGACAAAAACTTCATATCACAATCTCATTTCGTATCGTGCGTCCGGTTTAAAGTACACAAAAACAATAATCGTTGTGTCATGTCGCACGCGTTTCTCGCGACTCTGGAAAGTACAATTCGATAACGTCAATTATAACGAATTCTTACTTACCGACCGATATTGAATACTTAATTTTTATTGCTGACTGATAGTAAGGGTCTTCTTCATCTTCCTTATCGACCGCCGTGATATTAGCCGACGATATAAATGCGATTCAACTTGCTGTAACTTCGGTTTGGTCACCAGAAGAAAGCTTCTATCCTCAACTGTCCTCGAAAATGCTTCGCAAATGACAGCTTAGGCGTTCCAGCAATCTTCGAGGAAAGTGAAGCGCCAATTGGATATCGCTCATCGCTCGCAGTGTGCCAGAGGCCCAACTGGCTGTGATTGGTCGTAACTGTATACAAAGTTCAATGCGTTGAGATAGATGGCATTGATTATGAAATCATTTTCCGCTGTGTATACTTTCACCAGTGATGCGTTCGTGCGTGATACTGTATCGTCTACAACGAAATAAAGAAACAAGACGAACTTCTGCCAGCCCTTTTTTCAATTAACGCGACTAATTGATATGCAAACTAAAATTTAGCAACGTCCAACCTTACGGGGCTGGTTACAATAAAAGAGCGACTGAGCGGATTTCCTATCCAACATAACCTAACTGGTCAATCTTTGACATCGCTCGTGCTTACTCCTTGAACGAATTACGACGATGGATTACTTTGTAACGAACAATTCGTTAGCCCCAGCACCGATGGGCATTCAAAGTACGGCGGGCGCCGTTCCCGTAAAAAATGACAAAGGTAGTGTGCAAAACCGATACTAACAATTGTAATTACAATCACAACAACAATGACGCTAATTCTCATACATTATAATAATGATAATAGTAATAATAGTAAGTAACAATTACTAATAATAAAATAGCTTTAACCGTAACAATAAAGATAACCAACAACAATAATGAGTTATGATACAACTCAACAATAATAAAGCTTTTGTAGTTTTGTCCACTCCTGGAATCTTGTGTATTCAAAAAATGACAAAATCTCGAATAATGATACTCGATTTTCTACAACAAAACTTCGATCTTTGGTTATCAAATCATTACAGACAAAAAACATTAACTCATGATAGAAAATGTAAACTTCATCCTAATGTAAAATGAGGCAAAAAAATGTAATGATGCATTTTTTGTTGTTTCGTAGGTGAACTTTCAATGAAAAAGGTTAAGGTCCATCGTTACGTATCTGGCAAGCGTCCGGACTATGCTCCAGCTGCAAGTTCTGAAGAGGAATCCGAAGGGGAGGATTTCATCGACCGATGTGGGCACAAGACATATGACGAGGTCGAGAGCAGCGGAACAGCCTACACGGCGCCTTCACATGCGAGGGAACACGACGAAGATGACCCACGTCTGAGACGACTGACGCGGTTGGAAAGAGAGCGAGAATTCGTTTCGGAAGCCTCTCCGGAGCGTCACCGCCAAATTCATGAGCCAGAAATTCTAGAAACCGAGCCAGAGCGAGCGAGGGAACGAATAAAGCTCGACAGTTCCGATTCGTCCGAGGACGAAGAGTTGTCGGATACGGAAATCGAGAGACGTCGCGTAGCCCTAAAACAAAGAGTTCTATCCAATAAAGAAGTGGTCGAAGAATTAGCACAGGACATCATCGACGAGGAGAAATCTGGTGAAAGCTCTGACGAAAGCTCCGAGTACGAAGAATACACAGACTCCGAAGAAGAAACGGGACCACGATTGAAGCCGGTCTTCGTCAGGAAAAAAGATCGCATTACCGTCATGGAGAAGGAGAAGGAAGCTGTGAAGCAAAAGCAGGCGGAAATTGAGGCGAAAAAATTGTCGGACGAGCGCAAACGACAGACACTCAGGGTAATTTTTGTTTCTCTCTTTTCTATCTTACGATAATGAAAGTCGCATGGTTGGTGGGTTTCAATTTCTGGATAGTGGAAATTTAGTAAAGTATCAATTTGTCGTCCAAGGTTTTCTAGGAACTTTTGCGTAGCGTCTATCATCAGGATGCTTTTTCAGAATTCTTTTCAAGTATTTTTAATAACAAGCTCTTTTTTTTTAAATAAATTATCACCTTTCAGACGTAAACGTTCGGCTTACTTTGTTTCGTTGTCCTACATTCGTTTAGAAAATCACAAGGAATACGCACGTTTCTAATCTTCACAATTTTCAAAATTCTTATCCAGATGGTGGAAGAGGTGATACGCAAAGAGGCTCAAGTCACGAAGGGTGCGGACCAAGAGTGCAAGCTCGACGACGTCTGCACCGACGACGAAAACGACGAGGTCGAATATGAAGCCTGGAAACTGCGAGAACTGAAGAGGATCAAGCGTGACCGTGAGGAAAGAGAAACGTACGTGCGATTTTTTAAATTTATTATTCAAAAACGTTCCGTTCCTTACATTGAACAATCATCATGTCCTCAGCGAAACATATCCGACAACCCCTTCTAAAATCATCTTCAACACCACAAAAAAATATGCAATTAATCGTAAAATACTTTATTTTCATAAAAATGCGTCATTAAAATCTGTTCTCTTTAATCAGCATTGAGAAGGAGCGCCTGGAAATCGAGAGGTTAAGAAACATGACAGAGGAGGAACGACGCCAGGAAGCGCGTCTGAATCCCAAAACGATAACGAACAAAGCCGCCAAGGGAAAATACAAATTTTTACAAAAATATTATCATCGCGGTGCGTTCTACCTGGATCGTGACGATACGATATTCAAGCGCGACTTCTCGGGTGCCACCCTCGAGGATCATTTCGACAAGACTGTACTGCCCAAAGTGATGCAAGTAAAGAACTTCGGGCGCAGCGGACGCACGAAATACACGCATTTGGTCGATCAGGACACGACGCAATTCGACTCACCCTGGATTTCCGAGACAGCGCAAAATCTCAAGTTTCACAACAATCAAGCTGCGGGAATGAAGCAACACTTCGAGCGCCCGTCCTTGAAGAAACTCAAGAGTGCCAATTGAAAGGAATAAACGTCAATCGACCACACAGTTATCAGATTTATGTATCTAATCACTATGTACACCAATAAGCTGCGGGGTGTCGAATAATGGAAGAATCATTAACGAAAAAAAACGTCTCATCACGTAAACGAGAAAATATGAATATTAGATCATTAGAATTTGACCTTTCTTTCGTTAAAGCCGAAAGCTTTCGTTGAATATTTTCGACAAAAATGTTAATTCTCCCACCCGATGAACCATCTTTCTAAAGCTCGTTATTATTACTTCGATAGAAGAATACCAATCTAGGCAATAACTTCGGAGAAATAATTCCATTATATGTGCGCATTTATACGCTCAAACGGTTTTAAATTTTCTAAGCAATAACAGTAACGAAATGTTCAAAATCGACGATCCGACCATTCCTATCTTTTTTTTTTTTTGACACCGGAAGAAACAGGGTTACGGATAGAAGCGGTAAGACGATGCGATATGGGCCCCCACTAACTATTTGAATACATAGCTAAGACGATGAACATTCGATTTCAATGTTGCACGCTGTGCGGAAGTTGGTCGAAAAAGCGGATTTTGTTCGTCTGCCAAATCTCGGAACATTGCTCCAAGCACGGGTCGCTTACAGCATCAGAAATAAAACATTGCTCGGGAGAACGTCTTCCGCTCCGTCTTTAACACCGTCGATAATTAATTGCCGAAAAAAGGCGCGAGCTAAATCGCATGCTGGACATCCGCGGAATATCGTTTGAGGGCTACAAAATTTCAATGTAAATACCGGATATCAATAAACAATAAAACAAACGAACGAACAGTTCGAAGAGCGTTTCTGCGCAATAAATGGACTCGAAGGTTCTCGCACGGTTGTTGCATCAGATGTTACTGCGGATACATTTCAAGGCTTGTTTAGATGCAGCGCACTTAGCCTGCTTCTTATTGGCTCCGAAGCCGTGGAAGGTTTTGGATTTTCCAGCGATCGTCACTTCCAGCGTTACCATGACGATTGAGCTGCCGTCGACGCTCGACGGTTTTCTGCAATGAAGTACGAGGGAATAAACGCGTGACCTTGAGATGGTGAATGATATTTTTTTACTCACGAGAACCGTGGATTGGCTCCGGGCGTTTCATAGATGACGCGGATTGGTTGCTTCGGAACTTTCTGGCTGAAAGCGACTGAACGATTGATGAAAAAAAAAACAATATTATTAGTCATCGATTCAACGTTTCTTGCTTTGCCCATTTTTGGTGAACTCACTGATTTCTTTTTGCATTAGACCGTAGACGATTTCCCAAACTTTTTGAAGATCTTTGCCGGTATCGAGATAAATTGCGCCGACCACAGACTCGAAGAGATCCCCCAGGATCTTCGGCACGTCGACAAACTCGGCCATTTGGCAGTCCTCCTCTTCGAGCAATATCCACAGGAGCTTTCGATGAACAGAGAATGATTCCGGGTTCTTCGATCTTCCAGTCTTTTTCGACTCCTTTTAGGGACTCACCTCGTCGTCAACGACGTACTCCCGATCCGCTTGGAACTTAACAAAACGCTCGATGACCTCCTGAAGCTTGGGCGCGTACGCCATTAGGGCCGTATGGAATCCGTACTTCACAGCGAGGCAGGCGAACGTTATGTTGTTAACAAGGGCTGATCTGAGATCTGTCAGCGCGCCGGGAGTCAGATAGCCACAGGTCTCGTAAATGTGGATCGTTATTAATAAATCTGCAGACAAGAACAAAACCTTCCATCAATCACGTAACTCATTTTTGAGCAATGCTAAACCGGAAAACCATTTTTTAACGTGTCAATTTTTAATTAATACTTTTCCACCATTTTTCGTTTACTTTGAAAGTTATTCAAATTCTTTAGGACGAAAAGTTCCATTGAGTTACCGAGTATCGCGTCACCCAGGAATTCCAATCTCTCGTAACTGGGTGTTATGTTATTTGGAGTGTACGAAGGATGCGTTAACGCCTGAAACGTAAAATAATTAATTTCAATCAAGGAAACTTGACGAAACTGTACCTTAGGGTGACTTCTATACGGACACATTTTTTCAGTGCCTCAAAGAATTATTCCCCATAACCTCAAATTGAAGATAATGACGACGGTGGTTTGGGTTAAAATATTGACTTCGAAAAATCAGGGAAACTCAGATGTACCTGCATGAGAAATGCGCGGTCGTTGAAATTGTATCCAATTTGATTTTCGATATAAGCAGCTTGGGGCATGTGATCGTCCGGATTTCCAAGGCCAATTCTCGGACTCGATGGCGGTCGATGCAGTACTTCGTCGACTTTCAGATTTGTCGGTAGTATGGAGAACCACGTGAGTATCTTGAAAGCTCCGGCAAGACCCATACTCTGAAATTCATTCTCAATGTACGACGATTTTTAAAACGCTTTTGTAGTCGAGCTGAAACTTGACCTCAATTCGAAAGATAATGTGTTTAAAAAGCAAACATTCCGTTTAATCAAAAAGTAATTTATTCACAAACGTCAAATAATTGATTTTCACCGCTCGCACACTCACACTGAGGTAGACTCCAATGAGGGCTTCCACGCAATCAGACACGGACTTGTCCGGGACGCTTTGAACGTTTAAGAAGGGCTCCATCCCGGTATAGGTGTTCGTGTCGTTCCAAGCCAAAACTTTTCCTTCTATTCTGCCTAGAGTAACTCCAGATGGTTCTCCGGTCAATTGTTCGGTCGTTGGTACCGTCAATTCGTAAAGTACGTTTGGCGATGTCTACGCGGAACAAAAAAAAATACCGTATAATTCCAGAAGGAACCTGTGTATAAAATACTTCACAAATACACTTTTCAAAAATGCTGAAAGGAACAAAAAAAAATTAATCACGAAATGCGTATACCTCGCTCTCCAGCAGCAATTCTTGAAGTGGCCGAAACACGGTGTAAGCCGGTGCGATGTAATTGCTCGTTGCTTCGAAGGTATCGATTTTCATGCGGCCCGGTATTTGTTTGTTTTCGCCGCAATAAAATAAATTCCGATTACCGACCATTTTGCCCTTTACAGCGGTCAACTGGCCCTCAGTGAACGTCGGATAAACCTCGTAGAGGTAGAGAGATACAGCGAATTTTAGCAGAGAATCGCCTAGTGTCTCGAGCCTCTCGAGATCGAAAACGTCATTGGCCATCTTCGACGTGAGCGCTTGCATTATTGTGACCGGGCTTGGGCCATTGGGATCCTTTTTTCTGAGTATATGTAACGGTGGTGCTCGCACCGAAGATCTTGTCGGGAATGGTTTCGCACGATTCTGCTTGTTCTATAAAATTCGTGCACTTGATAAATTTCAATCGTATGAATAATTAGAATTATAATTATATGTTATTATTATTATAAATAAATAAGGAATAAATATAATAATTTTAATAAATAAATATGATTATTATAATAGGACATTTCTTAGGAAATAATCTCTAGGAGATTTTTTATCTTAAGAAATTTCCTAATTTCCAATTCATCTTTGCTGATTTATAATAATTATTTTGGTATACATTTACTGTGTATACGTAATAAAATTATTTGTATTTACCAAAATATCGTCGCTGGTGCTCATCGGAGTTGACATGAACTGATTGTAATATTCAACGTCGATCAGTTGAATCTTTTCGATGTCTCTGTAAAGATTGGATGGTTCGGATTCCTTTTTCCATGGATAGAGATTCGATTCGAGAACTGTACGAAGAAAAACGAGAAGATTATTCGTCGAGGAATAATATTCGATTTGCGAATTGAATTACCGAAGTAGTAACGTAGTTGACTTTGGTCAATGGAGGGTTAACGATATCTACTGACTGTCGATTTCTGGTCCGGGAATATCGACCGGCGCTGTCGACGGTTCAACGAACGACTCTTCTGGCGCGGACACGTCGAGGATTGAATCAGGATGCTGCTCGACATCGATGGATTGGATGACGAGAGGAGCCCACTCCGAACCCTTCGGGGGTTTTGATACGCCCAAACCAGCCTCGGAAACGATTTGCATGCGAAGATCGTCGGCAACCAGCAATTGACCGATTCTGTGTAGTACTGAAGGCAAATAGGTCGCTTTGAGCCAATACATCGGCGAAAAATTCGTTATGTTGCACAATTCCCCGACGAAATGTTCCTCGAAATCCTCGAGTATATCGGCGTATTTTCTCTTGCTGAGACCAGCTTTAATGCCTCTGTAACAAAGTCGATTGTTCGTTGACATCTGAATCTAATCTGAACATCGCGACCTTAACGTATTACGATGTGGATCGTTGGCTAAAAAGATAATCCAAAAAGCGAGGGATCACTGATTCACGAGTCTAGATCATGTCCGTGTTTAGGCTTATAAATGGCGAGTTTGATAATAAATGAACTTAGGAATCGTAATTTTCTTGACCGAGATTTCGTCAGTGCTTACGAATCTGTTTCTACCGTCGAAACCAATGAAGACGGATCACAATCCACACAAAATTACCCCATGCCCTATAACAAAGTGACGTATCTCAAAAAAAAAGATAAAAATGCATAAAAAAATATGGCATACTCCCTAACTTCATTTTTGTACACCTTCATATGGAAATATTGCTTTAAAAATCGTTCAGGCGCTGTTATGAAAAATTCGTTCGTACGAGTATTTATGGACCGATTTTTAAAATTCTTTTTTGTTTGGGTTACACGGCCATAATTGCAGGTCTCCGGTCTCTAGGATCCTGGAGAAATGAAAGTAAAATCTCAAAAATAAGCTCATTTTTATACTTTACATTATTAGTTTTTCGCTCTCATTGAAAATTCTTCTTTTATTGCACATGTCCTTTCCGAATACGTTGTAACGTATGTATAATAGATAATAAACAATAGAAAAATGTTTTTTTTTCTTTGTATCCCTAAGTATAGTATTAGTATAGTATTCAAACGTTCAAGCTCAAGCTTTTATTCTCACGTTTTCATAATCAGATGAATAAGGAGATAATCCTCAGTTGATCGTTAATTGAACAAAATAAGTGTAATATATTAAAAACTACCTTAATAGAACAAAAAAGAGCTTATTTTTGAGATTTTACTTTCATTTCTCCAGGATCCTGGAGACCGGAGACCTGACTTTATGCCAGTGGGACTACCTTGGGGGTACCCTTTCAAATAAAAAAGAATTTTTTAAATCGGTCCATAAATACTCATACGAACGAATTTTTCATAACAGCACCTGAACTATTTTCATAGCAATTTTTTCATATGAAGGTGTAAAAAAATGAACTTAGGAAGTATGCCATATTTGTTAATACATTTTTATCTTCTTTTTGAGATATGTCACTTGGTTATAGGACGTGGGGCAATTTTGATCCATCTTCTTTCCGATCTTTAAATTTCATTGATACATTCAAATCATCTTATTATTATCAATAATTACCAAAAAACCGCAATATATATTGAGTCTTCTAATGATCGATGATCGAATAATGACCCCTGATTAATTTTATTCTAACAGTTCTCTAATGATTGCTGAGTAATTAAATTCTAAAGATTTTCGAATGATTGCTAATTAGTTAAATTCGTACGTTTATAATTACGAAATTCATTACAAGAAAAAATATCAAATTATCAATTATTCCATCGAGAACTCTCATGCCTAAGATTTTCAAGAATTTTGGCGATTCTTCAACATCCATCCAGCGATACCTCAACAACAAGTATCTCTTCGCCCATTACCTCGGTCGTATGCAATTGATTTTCTTCGATATGGCTTTGACCTCGAGCATTGGCTGCCTGGTATCACGGATTATAATACCATGCCGGTCTTTGTAGTAATGCACATAGGAGTGAAAATCGCCATTCGGGAACGCCGACTCGGCCATGAGGTCGTCGCATATCTGCGTGACAACGTAGACGCTCGAGGACGATCGGTAATTCGGTTTGACGAGAGCTTGATCGTATTCACGAACGTTCAATGGATCGGACGGCGGTGTTTCCGGTATGTCTTGTATGCATTTGTACTTTAGAATTGTCGACCAACATATTTCACCCTTTTTGTTCGCTGAAAAATTGAGAGTCGAATATTAGCCTTGCGATTTATGTACAGGTCTGGAAATTCATGCGTCCGGGAGTGTCTCAGATAAGATTTTCACTCAGATAATTCTGAGTGAAAATCAAATCCAAATGCAAAATCATAAAAATAATGTTTATCCTGAAAAACAACGTTTTCGGAACAAAGGATATTTTTAAGAACGATATGAATGGCAAATAATACGATTTTAAAGCTAAATCCGACCATCTTATTAATCAATTGTAGCATCTTGTTAATAAGCATCAGCATATTCATGATTCTACCATAATTTTAACAAGTTTTCGTACTTTTTGTCGACACTGCAATAGAACGAAATACAGTTTTTGAGGTTATCTTTTAGTATCACAGTGATTGCTGTGTATCTAATTATATTACTGTATTAATTAAACTTTTGAACTGATTATGAACTAAATTTTTGCCTCCCTAGCGATGGCACATCTCATCACTGGAAAGCACCAGTTACGCAAACCCCTGTGGAAGATCGTGTCTCGTACTCACTCGGTACTATCAGAAAGCTGTTGCTCAGGTTCTCCTTATCAAATACCATGAAGTCTTTAATGACGTTCAACACTTTTTTGAATATTATCCAATGAAAGAACCGAATCTCTGCGATCTCTCGATTTGACAATTTGAAGGTCGCGTGATTCACCTCGATATGCATATTCAGCTCGCCGACGTTCATGAATATCGGAAAGTTCGCAAGCTGGAAAAATAACAAAAAGTGTGCTTAAATATGCAAGTATTCGTGAAAGCTATTGGAATTACTGCAGCATCAAGATAGTGACTTTGAAATAATAAAGTAATCGTAATATCAATTGGCTGCCAATTGGTTTAGTAAAAGTCTCGAAAAATAATCGATTTGTGACGGTTTTTTGGAATTTCGTTGGAGTTTTTAGTGATCGGAAACGCGAGTTGACGCTGATAGATTTTATTCCGTGTAAAACCTGTGGAAGGGGTTTCGTGGTGAGCATCGCGTAACCAGCATCGTCGTTCAGCAACTCGTAAAATACCAACTGGCGATTTTCGAACGGTTTGGGATAGCTCGGCTTGGATTGAATCAAGTGAAGATACAGCGGTTTATCCGCGATCGGGAAAGCCGAGTAAAGCGGTTCAGGGTGCTGAAAAAGAACGAAAAAGAGAATAAATGAATACACAACACGATATAATTTATAAATTAATGATCAAGAAAAAAAAGTAATGCGGATTCCATTGGTATTAACTTTAATTTCGTGGATACGCTTTTTGCCGGTTGTACCGGGTATGCCGGTTTCAGCGTTGGAGGTTTCATCGCGCCAGTGCGGAAATAAATGGCCGGTGTGAGCGAGTGCGGCGCTCGGTTCGACTGGCAAAAGATTATCACCTAATTCACCGATCTTGTGCAATTCGACGCACGTTTTCATCGCCGCCGATCTTTTCGCCAGTTGTATGCTGCTCATAAAATCTCCGTCTATGGTGTTTTTGAGAGGCGATGCTGGTGGCAGGGTAAGCGATACCTGTGAATATAGCAAAATATTGTTGTCGTTATTTCTCTTTACAGGTTGATACCTTCTGTTCACTGTTTTATCATATAATTATGCGTCGTTAAGGCGATGTGAAGCACCGAACGAAGTGCGAAAGTGAAAGAGCTGAAAGTGTTCCTTTTTTCAGCTCGTCAACTATTAAAGATATGTCAAAGACGTACCACGTGATATACGAGTGCGAGAGAGATAGTCGAAATTTTTAAATCGCAATTTCTCAAGGACGAACCATTTTTATCGTAAAATTCAAGCATCTATTTCTGTCTCTATGAATTCTACAAAGACTGATGCTCGATTTTTCGCTTTCGAAAATTCGTGAGGTTATTTCGATGTTCGTCATGCCCTTAAACATGGGGTGAGTCAAAAATCGTCTTCTAAATTTTATAATTGTTTCTTGGAGGAGTCTCACTCGGAGGATGTTCAAATTCAATAAAATTTATGAATAATAAAATGTTAACTAATGATAAGATGGTGCCCGTACTATTTTAACGCGAAAAAGACTCTTTTTTTTTGTTATGCGAAATTTCCTCGAAAAAATTCCAATGATCGAAGGTGCTTTCACATAGCCTTAAGGATTTACTGTATGTCTGAGTGACCTTGTAAAGAACATCTTCCGACGTGTCATCCCCCGATTTGTGCAATATCCATGTCGGGGTCAGATTGACAAATTTCGATCTGAACAAATGATTGCAATAACGATTGATCAAACTTATCGAGGATAGGTCGGTTATTGTTGACATTACGCCATCCTTGTCAACTACAACGTACGGCTGTATCTCAGTTTTATACAAGCTTTCATCCATTTCCTCGGTGGTGACTTCCTTGCGATCATCGGTATGTCCGATCAATGCCTTTAACGTAACAATACAATCCCATTGTACAAAGCGTTGAGTTTTCGTTTTCTTTTTTTTTGTTGTAACCCGCCTTCAACTTCGATCGCCTCTACCTGAACCGGGACAATTTCAAGGTCATCGGAGTTGAAGACCACTTTCGGAACAATAAACGACTTTCTTCCAAAAATAATGATTGCTAATGACTTTTTCTGATAATCGTTCAATTCTCATGGTTGGTTATTCATCGAATGACTTTTTTCCCTCCACGTTGTGCAATGGAAAGAAAAAGTAAACGAATTAGCAAATCAATTTAGGAATGAAACGAAAAGCCCAGCGAGAACGACCTTGAACGAGGTTTTTCCTCTTTTACTCGTCCTCCGGCGCGTTCCCGAACTTGCCTTTTTCATGTGGCGATCGACGGTCTGAAATCCGTAATATTTCGAAATAAAGCTGTCGTCAACCGTCGAAAGTAGCATGACGTAACGACTACCCTTGTGGCGAGCTCTTCCTTTGCTCTGGACGTAACCTCGAAAGTCCATGGGAAGATCGTAGCGAAGAATCAACGTGCACGCTGGTACGTCTATCCCCTCGTCGACAACGTCCGTCGCCACGATGCAATTGGTGCGACCACTCCGAAATCTGAAATGGAAAAGAAAAATCGTAAAAAACGTTGATTCGCAAATTCGTAGGGCGAACGAATGCTTTTATTAAAAGGAGAACGTTTTACATCGATGAAGTTACGAAGAATGGAACTCATTCAAAGCGAAAGAAAACCCGTTTTCTTCCATTAATAATTATTTTTTACCATTATTAGAGGTCTTTTGTTATTATCAATTATACAATCAATCGCAATTTTGGGTATGAATTACAAATTAAATTTTACGCATGGAAAGGCTTTCAAGGGAGTTTTCATTTTGAAGAAGTTGACAAAAATGGAAGACTATCAATGTCATTTTCATGTCGTATTCAAAAAGGTGTGATACATTTTTATATAGAAATTGACTAGATTTCGAGTATTACGTTTGTCAAAAGATTCAGAGTTTTTACTTTTGATGCTATATTCTGAAGAAGAAAAGTTACGCCGAGGCTTGAAAAAAGTTCGTTCTCTCGCAGTATGTCAAAAGACGTCAAAGTTGGGGCTTACTTGAGCAGAGCTTCCTTGTTCCATTTCGAGACGCACAAACTTTCCCGTGGATTTTTAAACGGATTATTCGTGTACCCAATTATATAATCGGGAAGTAAAAAACTGTACTCCTCGTTCAGGCGATGAAGGATCTACGTATATTCGAAATGAAAAGGTAAAGGTTAGGTCGAGAAATGTTAACGTCAAGTACGATGTCGCAAAAATGAGTATGCCGAAGTTGATTCAACGGAAACGAGAAAAAACACGGGAGTATTTTTACCTCAAAAAGATGATACAAAATGTGAGCGGTGCTTCTCCGGTGCACGAATACGATTGTGCAGAATTTTTGATTCGGCTGTTTCTCGTTCTGAAAATGTTTCAATGCCTCGAACGTTTTCAATACCTGATCGGACGAAAATCTGTCGAATAACGTATGATATTCATTAGTCTCAATGATTTTTTCTACCTACCATTTGATGCATTCGAGATTCATCCATGACAAACGCGATAAGGAAAATTAGATGGACATTTGTAGGAATGGAATTTGTAGAAACCAATTGCTCAATATCGGCGTATTTTGCGATCAAATTCGCAACACAAGAAACATTTATTGATCGTTTCCGCTAGATAACCTTCAAAGTGAACAGATTCGTAAGAATCGCGAACTTACTTGTACATTCTTTCGAGTTCGGTGAAACCGTTCATTTTGTCGTCGATGATTTTCCGCATTTTAGTCATTTGCGTTATAAGGAATTCCAGTATCGCCATCGTTTGCTAAAATTACAAACAACTTATTTTTCTAGTCTTATCTAGAGTATTTTCTTAGTCCTTCTCCCCTTATCATACTTACGGAATCATCGGTCGATTTTTTCATATTCTCGAGCTGGATTATGTGCAAGAGAAGGCCCCTGCTGCCACCGTATAATCCTGCAATTAACGTTTTTTAATTTTTTGATATCCGTCAATTTCATCGTTATTGATAAGAAGAATTTTCCACAAATTTTCCACAAAGACTATTTTACCCATATTGCGAATATGCTCTCTTCCATCTTCAACTAGATTTTTCAGTCGCACGTTCTTCGGCTTGGGTGCCAGTTGTCGGCTCGACAAGTCACAATCGAAGCTCCCTTGCAGTTTTATCGCTCCGAGTATCTCGATCATGTAATCGATCAGGGCGTTCAGCTTGAGGTCAATATCGCTAGACACCGGAGGATCGTACTTGATGAACTTTTCGTCAAGGCTACCGTATTCTTTGAACGTACCATCCGAACTCACTGTTGCTACTCGAGAATTTAATGTGATCTCTAAATCCTGGGTAAAGAAAAACGATGTAATATGTATATATTTCTTTCGATAACGAATCTTGAAAAACTAAAGATTTGGAAAATCAAGTGTCAGGTAGAGCAATTCACTGGAAAACGAATTGCTTAATACGTCCTTGTGCACTCTTGGTTACCAAATTGTTGAGATTGATTTTCCCTAGCTGGTTGCATACCCGAATCGTTCCTGCCACTTTCTCCACTTTTACATTGGAATTAAGGAGGGTCGCGGTTAGTCCTAAAATCCGAGGATGTTTATCCTTGTCTACGTGTTCGAAAAACTTCATAATGCTTCGCATAGGATGGCTGCCGACGGCTTTGTGGCATTCGTCGAATATCAGAAGGCACACCTTGCCCAGTTCCATCTGTCCATGACTGAGGACCGATGAAAATATCTCGCCCACCATTACGAGAACCTTGGGACCAAAAATTTGCCACACACTTTGTGAGCATTCCAAAGGATTATCAAGTTTCGGCGAACACAGTAAAGTCTGGGTATGGCACAATCTTCTACTTCGATTTTATCATATTTACGCAATATTCGGAAATATAGAAGAGTACCTGGGTTTCCTCTATCTCTTTGTACCAGTCTTCCTTGCTCCAGTAATCCACGCCCATATCGCCCGAGTATCCTCTGCATATCAATCCCGTATGCCTAGTAATGTACTCGCTTTGCTGAGAGACCAGTGGTACAGTGTTGACGATGAAAACTATTCGTTTACCACCTTCACTGTAGGGTCTAAAAGAAAACGATCACTAGCTGTAACGATTCGTCAGCTGAGACAATTAAAAAAAAAAGCTAAACATCTTTTCTTCAGTGTTAATATCAACTGAATTGTAAACAGTATGAATAATATTCTGTGAGGAAAAATATTGTGCTTGTAACGAGCGCCAAAATTTATTTGAAAATAAATCTATAAATCTTCAAACGATTGAAATGAATGAGCGAATGGTTTCATCAGAAATTAAATTAAATCTGACTGCTGAGGAGTCGCTTAGTCTGAAAATATGGTAGCCTCACTTGTGTTTTTGCAGTCATAAGAAAGATTCGGTACTCAATAAGGGTGCTTAACTTTGCGAGGAGAAGAATTGTTCGGAAAGCACAAAAAGAAAATGACAAAAATGTAACAACACCAGTACGATACATACAACTGAACTTCTTTCCTGTATTTCTTGATGAGCATCACAGCAATGTAAGTCTTTCCTGATCCCGTAGGCAGATAAATTATGGTATTCTGTGCCACAGCACGCTCGTATAGATCGACCTGATAGGCCCGCGGATCGAAATCCTCCATTGGATCCAAACGGCCGACTTTCGGCGAAATTTTCAAAATATTTACGAATTCCAACAAACAACGACTGAAAGCGGACCGAAAGGAAAATTTTGTACATCCATACAGAACTTTCAGTCTAGCCGGCACGGATTATTCGCAAAACATAACCTACAAAACTCAATCGAAATGTTTTCTACTTGTGTACGTATGGGTTTCAAACGCGCACTACTTGAAACGTCCAGAAGCGCGCCTTATCTACACATGACCTTGGTGACGTTTGTTAAGCTTATTAATTTGCGTCAGGACGTTTGACGTTTTACGCCGGTGCATTATCGCAAATACACGAACTTTATATAATTATTACTCATGCCAAGTCTAAAGTTGACTAGAAACTGCGGGGAATACCAACATTTCCCAGATAGACAAGCGTACGATTCCCCTAGGGCACTCCACGGCGTGAGCTCACCGTACCAGTACCGTACAGTCACGGCGTGGAATTCCACGGCGTAACGTTACGGTAACATATATTAAAGGCCCGGGCTTACTATTCCTGTCCGCGGTTGCAATGAGCAATAGCCAATCAGAAGCCATACTTTGGAAATCCACCAGAAAGCAAGGCTCTCATTGGACTATCGCTTAATGTACCGTGTTCCGTCTAATTTCCGCTCTACGGCTCTATAGACAGCGCAACGAATCCGCCGGCGCGTCAGTTTGCACCGAACCTTCTACTGCGGCATTTCGTGTGTTGCACTAGGCAAGGTGTCAAACAAAAGCCATATCGAAGTGTTCAGGCATATTCGAAGAGTGTGTCATATTCAACGAGAGTGGTAAAAATACGAGGTGGAAAAAATTCGACAGCAGCAGTTTTTCAAAATTTGACAGGTCCCGAGGGGTAATTCGACAGGAGTCGAAAGATTTCAACAGGAGTCGAAGAAGCGGTTCGACAGGAGTCGAAGGAGCGAAGGAGCGTTCGAGTTTTTAACAGGGTAAGTTTCTTCCTCTTTAGTTATTTCTAGCAT
>JAPYZJ010005440.1:0-22995 GCA_030522765.1 Ophioninae sp. B BG-2022a
CAAATTTCATGAAATTCTGAAAAGCCGTTTAAGAAATCCATGGGAAACTATGACTCCAATCTGCGCACGAGGGGGAGAGGGTGTGCGGCTCCCTCTTAAGAGGGAGCCGCACCCGCGATATCATTCTGTATGTTCATTCATTTATTAATAACGAATAATCAAAGCTGTTTCTTGTTCCCTCAAAATACACTTTTTTCCCAAATCTTGCTAATTTTGTCGTTATCAAAAATTGAAAAAAAATCTTCAATTGCGCAAGTTTCAGTATTTTTACTGAAAGTACGTATTTCGATTTATGTCAGATGACCTGGTCACGCAGAAACGTTTTATCGGCGCAATTTTTTTTTCAAATAAAAGCTTCGCTATCATGAAAGACACTTCATGGATAAAAATAAAAAAGAAAACTCAAAATGTGCCATGGGCTCTATGGGTTACGGATGAAAGATTTAAGGTTATGTACTACGTGACGCGTGAGTGCTGTCTAACGCGTCAAGATCACGAAATCGAAACGTTGAAACCGCAATTTTATTAAGAATATAATATTTGTATTGCAAAATTAAAGCATCAATCTCTGCCCCTGTGGATTCTGCATTCAAAACTTAACCGCCGATGAGAAAACGAATTGCGAACATTTGTGACGTTGAGTTGATCTTCTATCCGGCTTTAATGTTCCAAGATTCTAACCTAACCGCAGAACAAGGAATATATAGTTATTTGTTTAAGAATGTTTTTTATGTGAATTCAAATGGACGGTACCCAAAAAAATTATTTCCCGAAATCTCAATACCCTCAAGAAAGATGCCACCACCCTGAAATCGTCGAGGACGAATATTTTCGTGAGGGTATTGCATCGAAAGTAAAAAAAAAAGTACCTACTCGGCAATAAATTAAGGAACGTCCCGACATAACGTTAATTAAGCGACGCAGTGATAATTTTTCCGGGTAATATCCACGTGTTTGCTGAGCTTGCGTAACGAGCAGACGGAATGTTACGAAATGCCAGAAGTTCGACGAACGTGAGAAGCCATCGCGATTCATCGTGCGGCACATCGTCCGGGTAAATATTTGATCGAGGAAGATTGCCAGCCGGCATTCGCTTCCACGACACATGTCGCCTAATCGTATCGCCGGGAAGACAAAAAGGGATGAAAAAAAAACAAACACCCGTTTCACACGTGTGAAACATTCCAAAGATGAAGTGCAAAAAAATATGAAATAAAGAAGACAAAACGCGAAAGTTCGAAGGTATGCGGGTATGGTTGACACGTCAATGTCAACAGCGGAAAAAAAACGTTTCCTATTTTCGTACTTTTTTTTCACAATAAATAGTTCTTTAATAATTTAACTTCGTGTCCCTATGAACTTTACATCGTTGTTATAATACAAACTACGTGTTTTTTTTTCGTTAATTCTTTTATTGTTTTCGCTCGTGGTTTTCGTTTCAGATTCTCGAGACTCAGTAAGCACAGGAGTTGCGTGAGGTCAGTATATACCGATGAGATCGGTAAAGGAAAAATGTAACAAAAAAAAAAACAAAAAAAGAGAAACTGAAGAAAGAAAAAGGTGCGCTTTATCTTGCATACGTAACTGTCTCAGCAATCACGAAATCGTTCGAGGAGCAGCTTAGATTGCGGGATGGCGGGGAGGGGCGGAGGGGGGGGGGGTAGGACGAACAGAGGAATATATCCGTACTATACAAATGGCAGTTACGGCTTGTGACAAGTCTCTTCGAGTTTTGTAACCGTTACGTTGGACTCGCTCGATGCGCCTCGATTATAATAACGCTTAAATACTACACGGAAATTTCGTCTCTAATGTAGAGACAGCGTCGACTATTTTTGAAAACGAAAAACTCGGATTTCTTTCCTTGTTTTTTCTTTTGCTTTTCGTCGATGAAAATGTTTTCGTTTTCAAAGCAGAATTGTCTCGTTCGGGTTATTTTGAATTTTCGGTTTTTTCTTCATATTTCGATACGGGAAGCGAGTGTGAGGTTTATCCACAGCAAAGATGCGCTTGGTCGAAGATCACGACGTGAAAATATGTTTCGTGTCTTTTCGCCAATTTGTGTTTTTGTTTTTTTTATATTTTTGAAATTTTATTGAATGTTTCGGACCGGAATAAGTTCCAATAAGTTTTCATCGTCCAAATCGCGTTTATCAATACTGCTTTTGGATCTTTTCGATCGTCGAATACGAAAATCAAAACGTTCGATTTCCGTGAAGATCGCCAATGTTAGCGTTCATTTTTCGAGACAACCGAAGGGAAAGAGATTGGAACGGAAATGTTGATAATAATTGACGTTGCGTTATCAACAATGCGAAACTTCAACGTCGCGACGATCCTCCTTTAACAGTTTCGCAGTTTTACATCATCAGCTGAAGAATTACCGTACGCTCGTCGAAAACAACGCTCTTGACGCTCGCTTGTCAAAGTCTTGTCGTACGTGAAAAATAAAAAAAAAGGAAAATTGTCGATGAGACGAGAATGCGGCAAGTTTTGTTTTATTCTTATTTCGGCGCTCGTTTTCGACACCCTTAAACCGACAAACTTAAACGCATCGACGCGAATACGTCTCGTTGTTTATTTAGTAAACATATTGTAAACAAACGTTCTATGTACACGATCATCAGTCTCAATTTGAGACGCGTCGCAATCTAAAAAATATCAAGGTCAGAAATCATTGAACATTCGAGATAACGAAAAACGTTTGTTTTTTTTCTTCTTTTTCCTTCGTGTTTTCTTGTTTTCTCGCAATTTTAGTATCGTCCTAATTGACTCGTCAGTTCTGACATAATTAATTTTGTTTTCTTCTCTTCTCTAATTCATAGGAGAATATTTCTTTAAATAATTCGAGTCGTTGAAACATTCGCCCAATTTTTCGATTCCACTCAACTCCCATCGGATCGCAGAATCTCCTCCTCGTTGAAAACAAACCCAAACAAAATTGCTTGACGCATTTCACGCGAGATTGCGATGACAATCGAAAAGAAAACGCGTTTGGGACGCGTTCGCTCAATTTTATCTCGCGACAAATTCCAAGGGTGTGTATAAGGTACCCGGTCGTTCTTTCGAATAATTTTTGTTTTGTTTTTTTTTTTTTCGTCGCGCCACTGGGTCATCGAAGTTACGACTCGAAAATACTGAGAAAACAAAAATGTATACTAAAAACACTCTTTTTTCTCGTTCGCCGAAAAAATCGGTTTGACATATTTTTTCAAAGTTTCCTGTACACATCTTTGGCTTCCGGTGAATTTTTATGTTTTTTTCCGGGCCAATAATCGATCTATTTCTTCTCGATTCTGTTTTTTTCTTCAGTTCTTCGGGACGAGTATTATGCTCGCATCTTATCCTCAATTTTTGTCGTCTCGTCACAATTAATTTTCGCTTTTATTTAATTCAACGACGTTTTCGACAAAACGCCCGTTTTCGCGATTAAAAACACGAAATTAATGAGGATCGATGCGAATCGACGAGATTTTACAATAAATTATGTAATACTAAAAAAAATCAGGGAACAGTCAAACTCGCATATTTCTCATCCGTTTATCTTTGGTCGTACAATTAGGCTGTCTAATCGTGAAAAAAATAACAACAAGAAAACAAAAAGACATAAAGGAGACTCGAAACAAGGCGCGTCTCGAGGTTTTTTGTTTCGAGGAAATGAAATCCGATACTGCGAATGGAAGTTACCGAGAGGCGCTCACGCGAGCGCAGAAATCAGCGCTCTTTCTTGGATTTTTACATCGCAACGATTATATTCCCTTCTCCCTCTGTGCGCCCACGAGTATCGTTCATTAATTTCTTTTCTTTTTAGGCATTATTTTTTTACCTGTTCAATTACGGATTTATGTTCGACAAAAAAGGGAATACTGCGTCGAGCATGAAACACGAGGGTCTCGATTTGAGAAGTTGTAGATCGGTTTTTGACTAATAAAAATTAATATCGACACTTTTTTAAGTTTTGTGAAGTTTTTGAAGCAACCTGCTAGGGATTTTTTCATTTTTTCATATGACGTTATTTCGACATTAATTCGTACGTTGAAATAATAACAAATTTGTGATTCGCAACAATTTCGTGATTTTTAAAAACCTGGTACGCAAAAAGATTTTTGTTCGAAAAATTAGCTTGCTTTTTTTACGTAGTGAAATGTTTCGAGAAAAAATAAAAGTACTGGTAAAATTAAACGAACTGTGAACTTGTTTGGGTTTGTTCGGATCGTTCGAGCCCAGGCAAACCCAAACGAATACGAGCAAATCCAACGAAATTCTCATCGCGTTCGCAATATTTTTGATATTTTCGACTTGACAACTTTTTCAAATTTCTTAAAAAACGATCCACGTATCCGAAGTTTTCTTCGAAAATTTCGGATGATTTGAAAGTTTTACAATTATCCGGTACCACACGATTCCTTTTTTACGCGGTTCAAAAAAAAAAATCGCGTTCTTATTTTCCTTCGGTAAAGGTTCTGTCTTATCAACGTTGATCGTCGCGCTAAAGAAGCAGAAAAAACCAAGAAGAGTCGTTAAATTTCTGCGAGTCGAAAGATTTTCACGAAAGTTTGCATCGTCGCAACGCAACGAGAGCACTTGGCCATTTTCTTCGCACTTGAATTTTCATCATAATTCACTATTCTTTCAAATTCATAAATCCACCTAATTTAAATATCGTTTCTAAATGTTCTTCTTTCTACAAATTCCTCGAGTTTTCGTAAAGCCCGTTATGCTCGAAGGCGACGAAGAGTCTTGAAAACGAAGATGGCCGGGGATCGTTGGATATATTCGAGGCGAGTTTCGAAATAGGGTATCGGCGGAAATTCTTACAGACTATAAGGATACTCGGCGAGATAATTTTTGATCAAGGGTGGAAGATAGTCGGTGTTGAGTTTGTAGCTATTGACGGCGACTCTGGCGAGATGAGAAAGCGTTTGGACTTCCTTGACGAGGGGTTTCGTGAGATATATTTGACTGTACAATTGTCCGCTGTAGTCGACCCAGACTTCCTTTCTGTGCTCGTCGATTCTCTTGGAGTAGTCGACGTAGTGTTGTAGCATTTTGATCGGGGATTCGAAGAGAGGCATAGCGAGGCTCATGCGTGGTTCGGCGTCGAGGCGAAATCTCCCGAGGAAATAATGAACCCTAACGGAAGTGGGTCCGCGTGGGGTTTGAACGGAAACGGCAAAGACGAATCGACTATCGGAGCTGTCCCTGACGAGCCATCGTCCGAGGCTCGCGTTTTCGAGTAGGGTTTCGCTCTGCTGCCAGCTGAGTCCTTCGTGATACCAGCCACTGGTCTGTAACAGTCTCTTTATCTCCTTGAGTCGCGTTGCGTCCTTGTCCATCGAGTAATTGTCGAAGCCCCAAGGACAGGGCATGAGCCAGGAGAGAGGTGTCGTGGGTGGTGCCTCCTCGCGTCTCTCGTTACCGGCCTCGTTGCCGGTCTCATGCTCCAAGTGTACGAGGCCGCCGCCGTTGAAATTGTCACGTCTCCCAGCTCCGCTTCTACCGGCGTTCTCATTGGAAACGCTCGTACTTCCGGTCGTAGCTGTTATATTGAGGGTACAATGAGCCAAGCTCGGTGGCAATTGTACCGTTGCGTTAACCCTAATTTCCATCGGTCCGGACGTCCTATCGTTCAGAGTTGTCTTCTTCTTTATGGATTCGCGCTTTTCGTCGCGTTGCCGATTGTTACCCCGGCGACTCGAGTACTCGTGATTATTTGCCTCGAGTCTGGACTCGTCGCGATCGTGTGCTCTGCTCGCGCAGCAGCAGCTCGAATGCCGCTTCTTCGTTTCGACGGACCCGTTGCGCGCGTTCAACTCGTTGTTACGCGACATCAAAGTAGGATCGCGCTGATTTTTATGTTGATTATGATTTTTGGACGCGGATGGAAAACGCGCTCCTGGCAATTCTTGGCAACCACTGGGAGGTGCTATTTCGTTCTCGCAGTAATCGCTCGAGGATTCTTCATCATCGTCATCGTCGTCGTCGCTACATCCGGGTGACGCTTCCTCGATCCTCAAATCCTGATGATGCTTCTTCACGAAACAGCCGCCCCCACCGATCAACGAGACTTTTGGGCGTATCTCGATTCTCGGCGATTGAACTAGAATTTCCGTGTCTTTGGCCCGTATTAGGCAACCGCCTGATTGAATTCCTGGCGTTGTTATCGTCACGGTACCACCCGTCAGCTCGCAACTCGTGTCTATGTGACAATCGCCGATTAAATCCTCATTTCGCATCCTCGCTTTTCCGTCGTTCGTATCGTCGTTATCCTTCGTCACGGTTTCATCCCATTGACGCTGCTTTCTGTCACTCGCGAGGACCTTCAACCAAGTTTCGTTCGAAGACGCCACCATTGGCTCGATTTTCTCCAGTATCGATGGCTGCTGTATTATCGTTGGCCCGTTGATGATCGTCGGGGCATTTATGAAACAACCACCACCACCACCAGCTCCGTTGTAGTCGCGCGGCACCAAAAGATAACTGCCACCGTAAAACGCCTCCTCGCTGTTCCTCATCGTCCCCCTCGAAAGGATCCCGCCACCGTTCGCCTCGTTCTCCACCCCGCGATTATTGCTCCCCACTACGAACGTTCCCTGGCCTCCCGGATTGCAACAGCCTGGCGCCGGAAAACGGTGTCGGCAGTTTGGGCACATTACCGTCAGCATACTTCCTTCATTGGCTTTCTCCGCTTTGCATAATATCGAGAGTCCACCACGCTGAACCAACCTGCAATCCCAAACGTACGGAAATACGTTAGTTAACGAACAACGTTGTAGCGAAACCATTGGAATCGACATTCCAAACGTGTCGAACGGATATCAATTTTTTTCGTCATTAGGCTTTCAATAGTGTATAATTTATCTAGGAACTCGGAAAATTTGATAATTTCTTTAACATCCTAGAAAATTCTAAAATTTTCCTAACATCCTAGAAAATTCTAAAATTTCTCTAACATCCTAGAAAATTCTGAAATTTCTCCAATAGCCTAGAAAATTCTATAAATTCTTTAACATCCTAGAAAATTCTAGAAATTCTCTAACATCCTAGAAAATTCTAAAATTTCTCTAACATCCTAGAAAATTCTAGAATTTCACGAACATAGAGATCATTCTAAAATAATACATAAGAAATAAGAATCTAAAATAATATATTAAATAGTTCCAGATATTTTCGCAGAATTTCCTGAGTCCGATCTATCACGTGAAATTTCTTTTCAGTTTCGCGCTGGTACGAATTTCGAGAATGGGCATCGCAACGTTCTAGGAAAATTAAATAATCGATACAAATCGATAGAGGTCGGCAATCGGGGTCTTCCCCAATATTCTTTCGTTTGCCAATTGAAAATTGCAGTCAACTATAATTCATCACAGAAATGCTTTATCATCCACGACCGCAACTGGAGGGTCAATCACGTAATTATTGCATCCTATTTCAAGTATTATCGTAAAATAGCCTTGGCACGCTAAAAATAAAATTCAGTAAGAAAAAAAGGGACGATGAAAAAAAAAACACTCCGACGATTCGTGTTCCAATAATAGTGACTTGTCTGGTATCGCTTCGTCGTTGGTCGTCTTACGATTCCGATGAATCGAGTGACCGATAAGATTCGCACCCCCCCTCCCCTTTTCCTTCAAGATTGTTCCTCACCCCAGCGATTGCTTCGAAATTGTAATTGACCGCTACGAGATAAACACGAGTCATAATTTATCGAGCGAGCGGTCGTAAGAATGGCGGCCACGAGAGAAAATAAATATACGAATAATCTGGCGAATCACGTTGGGTGGGTGATACTATTAAACGCACTCGTACTTTCAACGATTCTACGGCTTTTACGACCATGATTTTATCACTGATCATTTTTTTTCATCTTTGTTCTCCAAATGTTCAACGATCGTCCACTAAGTTCATTGACAGTCGTAAAAGAGACGTTTCTAACGAACATAAAAAAACACGTCGAACTTTCCTCGGTGCTTCCAAAATAGGGATGTTCGATTTTCAGTTGATCATCGGGACGAGAAAAATCGATTTTTCGTATAAATTCTTTTGGAAATACATTATTCTAAGCCAAAATCGTGGGATTTTAATTCCTCCTTCCAGTACAATAAAAAAAAAGTAAAAATAAGGCACAGTTGAAGGTGTCTTTCGTGGAACTTCTGGAAAAATCGACGAACCGCAATGAATCCTAAAAAGGAGTTTCCGAACTGAGGAAATTCATAGGAATTTTTCAATTCGTAAAAACTTGGAAATAAAAATCTCCAAAGAGTTATTTCTCAAATATGTTGATGCGGAAAAGAGCGCATCGGTTCAAGACTCATTTTTTACCAGGAAAAAGTCTTTTCCATTAATCGTTTGGGTTTGATTGGGTCAATAGCTTGAATACGGATTTTTTGTTTTGTTATCCCATACGGAATAAAAATATTGAATTTCGTAAGATCGTTATTGAAGTCTTTATCAGAATGTACTCTTAAACATCCGAATCACGATAAATCTTGAAATAAATTAATGTTTCGTTTTTTTCCGTTTTCGGAAAATCGAGAAAACCCGATTTCTACAGAGGCTTGGTAACGGCGGCGCGAATGCTCGGGACTCGATGCGTGAGCGTCACACGCGCGGTGATACAACGAAGCTCTTGAAATTCCGCGCTCGAAGTGAACTTTCTAGCGAGCACGCTTCGAGGTACGGAATTTCGTCGGGAATGCGAACGTTTCGAGTGGCTAGTATAGTCTCGACCGTTTAGCGTGCTGCGCAAGGAGACTCTCAAAGGAGGCTTGAGAGATGCCAATCGTTCGCGAGGGCATGGAATCCTAACGTTCGTTCTAACCTCAAAAAACACATTCAAAAGACGTGAAAAAAATCGTTATAACTACAGCGAGAAAATGAAACTGCTGTACGATTTGAGAACACGGAGATCGATATAACCTCAAAAATATTCGAACCGAGTTTTCTCATAGATTCATTTGCATTGTTTTCGGTTGAATCGATGATCGTGCTCTGTGAAATCGATAGACGCAAAAGTTAGTTCTTTTTTCAACGTTCATTTATTATAACGTTAAAAATTATAACGTTTCTGCTTCGCCTTAAGAGCGTGTACAAGATCGACATAACCTCACGAATGTTCAAGCCCACTTTTCTCATAGACGATCGAGCTTTATCATGAAAAAGCGTGCGTCCAGCGCTTTCGAGTTCGCAGATAGAGAGCTCGATGTTTTCAATCGATATTCAAAATCATTAATGTAAAAAAATCGATTTCTATTATCAGAAAAAAAGAGCCGATGCAACGTCAATGGGATTCCAGTATTTATATGAAAGAATAATATTAATAACAACAACAACAATAATGATTAATTTTATTATTATTATTTGTTCAATATTTATCTTCATATTATTATTATGTATATATCATTTATTATTAAAAGCACACTCGCAGTGCGGCATATACGCTCAAGGGGAAAATTTAATGATAATAATAATAATAATAATATGAATGTCAATATTTACGCGTGAGAGTTTGATTCCGAAATCTCAACTCTTCCTGATTAATAAGAATGTCCCATTCATCATCATACGTCATGTGCAATTACGAAGCTCCGAGTGGTACCCGAGGGGCAAACTCGAGAATTCAAACTTCCGATCTCTTCGCTCAACCTCGACGACCGCAACCGGCATAGATTCAGAGATTCGGTACACACGAAATTCATCGGCCGCGTTATCAAATTCATGATATTCCATTGACCTCTAGGGATGTAATTTCACAAACTTTTTTTTCTCGTTACGTTGTCTAACGACGAGAAGAAAAACAAACATTGTTTTTGCGTCACTCAATAGACGGACGTATTTTCACGAAGCCTAGAGTACAGCATCGAAGTCGATTCTGAGCTATCCGTTTTCCTGATCAGTTTCGCGTCATACCAGTGTAGCCCGCGCAAGAAAAAAAAGAAGATAAAAAATCACGCCTGCACTCGCTTCGTCGACTAGTTTTTCCTTCTTTTTTTCTTTTAACGATCGTTTTACCAAGAAATCAACGCTTTCTCCGCCTCACGCCAATTTCCCCAAAGGTCCTCCCCGCTCCACCTCTTTCTGCCCCGCTCTAAAGATTCGAAAGAACGATGAATTTAGCACGCATTAGATCGTATAGATATGTGCCCTGACTCGCTCAACAATGAAAAATTCCCGGAATTCCGCGTTGTCCAACCTCCTCCGTCCCCCCTCTCTCTCTCTACCGCGCCACCGCCAACAGCGCGCGCATCGCGCCAACCGTCGTTTCTTCCCCACCCCTACTTCCAACGGTTCGAGAGTTCGCCCGAAGCGCGGAGGAGGCCGATACGGAGAATCGTGTTTCGTGGTGTGTCAAAAGTTTGCTCGAGTGTTCTCTCCCATCGCGTAGTTTACACGAGGATCGTTGGTGATCAGCTGATCCGTAACTTGGAACTCTCGACGATACGGGGTGGGCGGGGAGGAGGAAGAGAGTCGATGACGGCCGTGGCGATCGGAACGAACCAGGGTCGCTTGCACGGAACGAAACGAAGTTTCAAAAATAGGCGGGTGTCGCGCGACGAACGCATTCGCGGGTTTCTCGGAAGTCGGCGTAAATTTGAACTACGTATGAAAACGTACGTTTTTCGTGACGCAATTTAAGAGTGCAAAATAATGCGAAAAGGTCGAGAGACGCGCTCGTGTACGCGGTCAACCACGGATGATGATGACGACGACGACGACGACGACGACGATGATGATGATGATGATGAAGCGGCTCGCGAAAATCCCGGCTATTCGTTTCCGGTGAAACTCCGATTTCAATGATGGAAACCATTTTTCCTTTACGAAGTAAGTCCCTTTACGAAAATAACCTCAAACGCAGTCATTGCATTCTTTTGCGCTTCAATATAACCTCGAAACTGAGACCGCGCACTTGAAAAAAAAAACAATCCTTCGAAAACGGGCTGCCGTATTCTTTTTTAGCTTAATTAACCTTCGATATCAATCTCTGCATTTTTTTTGCGAAAATAACCTCGAACATCAATATCCATTATATTTCAGCACGATTTAACCTCAAATATCAATGTTGGGGCTCTTTCCAACAAGATAACTTCAAACGTCGACCATCACATTTTCATCTATCCTGGCCAAATCCACGAAGACGAGCCAATTAATTATCCATTCGAAACTTCGAACTCACGTCTTGTCGTGTCGAAAAAACCGTGGTTGTTTCGAGACGAGAAAGTCCCCCAATTGCAAAGTCCATGTTCTCGGTAGAGAAGCAAAAAAAACAAAATGACAAAAAAAAAACAAGGGGATATGTTGTACTCCTGTCACCGACGTGTGCACGAATGATCAGTCGATCTCATCGGTCATTTATCATGAACTGCAACGAGTCTGCGTTGGGGAACATTTTGTTTTTTTTTTACCAAAATAAAACATTGTCACTCTCGTCTGAAAGATCGGAAACTTCGAAATCGAATTTACCTTCCGCACTGTGCCAGTAATAAAACTCCAAAGATTTCGATTGCCAAGGGCTTTCACTCCGGTCCGTGAAGTCAATGTTTCATAAAAAACCAAAAAAAAAAAAAAAACAAAAACACGAACACTGAAACGAGAGTACAAAGAGAGTACAAATCAGCACACTGGGGTTGAGGAACGATATTTCATTCGAGTTTCACGGTAGCTCTGAACGCGACTGTCTACACTCCTCCCGTTGTCTATTGCGCGTGTGACATGTGCGAGCCGCACTGCGAATGTGCTCTGGTCTCACAGCTGCCTCGGGAGGGCGCGCGGCATCGGGGACAGAGAGGGTACCGAGCGCACATACGCGACACGAGAAAAGTCGTGTCAAGTCGCTGGTTGCTCGTGCCCTCTCTTGCGTGTGTGTGTAGACACACGCGACGCGCAGAGCGTTTCGCGCATGCGCAGCACGGATTCTTTTCTCCACGAGAGAGCGAGCTGGCGCTTTGGCTATTCGCATTGGTGGGAGAAAGAGAGAGCGAGAGAGACAAGCTTACGAGTATCGGAAAGTCACGTGTGTCATCGTCGCTGTGGTCGTAGTTCGTCGCTTGTGGATTCGTAGTATTCGCGGAGTAGCGCGAAGGAAGGCTTCCGCGAAAGCCTCGTCGAGATCTCTATCTCTGTCTCTCTCTCTCTCTCTCTCGCTCACTCGCCCACTCTTCTCTGTCCTCCTTTTCGTCCGCTCTCCGTCCTTCTCTCTCCCCCGGAGTGTCGCAATGCCAGAAGGCCAAGCCCCCGTTTACACGTCCGTCATGGACTTTTCTCTTGTTCGTACTCGTTTCGCCTTGCCCGCCGCTAGGGCGGCGCTGTCCTACTCTGTAGTGACTCTTGCGTTATTTATCTTTCCGAAATTGCCTCCGAACTCCACTATTTTTTATCGCGACGAAAGAATGCGGGAAAATCGTTCGAATTTCGTTTCTAGGAGACAGTATGGGCTTTTAGGATCGAATCGAAGTGGATAGCAGTACTCTCCGACAATTTGGAAGATATCACTGAAATTCTCGAGATTCCGCTGAGATTAATCATTTTTCGCACTAAATCGTCAACCCCCGTGTCTAGGAATTCCAATCCGATGATCCGGTTTTCTTTAAAATGTAACCGATCGTGAGAACAACCGGTACGAACGTTTGTGAGGTTATGTCGATCTTGTGGATGCTTTCAACACGGCACGGAAAGATTACATTTTCGGGTCTTTTCGAAGTCTGTTTTACATTTTTATCAGGATATTGTTACGCTTTTTGTCGCGAAGTTTTTTTTTCGGAAAATGGACAAGAAATGTTATCGCTCTTTCTCGCTATAATTGTAATGCAATATATATTTGTCTAATTTAACTCGAATTCCCAATGTAATTTTCAAGTCACGTTAAACCACGTTCTTTCTTCAAAGCGTGATATGTTCACATTCGGAAATAAACGTGAATCCGCAAGTTTTTTTTTACGCCGTAACATTGAAAATTTGAATAAAAATATTACCATCCGACCGTACAATTCTCGTCGTTTTTCAAGTGTTCTTCAATTTCGTTTTTCTCTCAACAGCTATATTTTCATATTTGGAAAAAATCGTGACGATCATTCGTCCAATTACGTTCGTATCTCCGCTGATCGCCCCAGCGTTCATTTTTTCTTGCCAAAGAGAAAAAAAGGAAATTGCACGCGACGTTCAATGAAAATAAAAAATCTTGAATGAATACCAGATTTTCTTTCGGCATTAAAAACGGGTGGAAAACATCCTGCATTTTATTCCGGATAATGATAATTATCGTCACGAGGACAATAATTCTTCCGCGAAGCGGTCGTCGTCGGTAGTTTTTCTTCGGGCCTTGGGGTGTGCTTGTGTATCGATGAAGATCTATTGAGCGCTCGCGCGATGCCGACGCCGGAGAAGAGACGAAGAAGTTCTCGCCAAGCGCAATTTTAGGAATCTCGCTCGGGCACGTATTTCGTTACGGGATTTCAGAGAAATTGTTATTACGCTGTAACGAGAAAGAGGGAAAAAAACCGAACAAGGGAGAGAAAAAAAATAATTCGCGGAACAATTCGGCGACGTTATTCATACACTCGTGGTGAATCGAGTGACGTAAACTCAACAGGTATCAGGCGTTTCGTGCCGCCTCGATCACGTACGAATTTTCGGTAACCGTTTTTCGTTCCGAGGCATCCACCAAATTCGATTCCTGTTTTCGCGATTTTAAGAAACGACGATCAAAATAAAGTCGGCGAAAAATGAGATTCCGGTTATAGAGATTCGATCGCGATGTTGCTACTTTACGAAGACGCATCGATGACCTGATCGCGATCAATGACCTTTGGAACCATCTTCACCAAAAACTTTGAATGGTCGGATCGTCCGACAAAAAAAATGAGTCTTTTTTCAGAAATCCAAATACCATAAAACAAACATTTCATTCGAATGATAATTGAAATAATCGTTCGATGAGTTCATTTCAGTGAAACTCCAAATACAAATTAAAAAAAAATTACGATCTTTATTGCCAGAAATACAAATATAAAACAAACAATAATTCATCCAGATAATTATTTTCTCTTCCGAAACTTATAACCAATAACATTGGTGCAAAAGATCTTTTTCGTTAACAATTCCAATTTTTTTTCCCTTAGCAAGGCATTTCCGAAATGTTGAAAATTTGGAAAAGATACAGAAATTTTATCCCTGCACGAAACGTACTGATTTATTTAAAAGTTCAGATGAGCTCAACGGTCACAGCCAACAACGCCGTCTGAGTGCGCGACAGCGCCGCTTTCCTCGAATTAATATACTTTCACCGTTCGATGTATTTCAATGGAAAAAGGCTTCAACCTTGGCAATGCTATGGATCGTGGATCTCCCGGAAATGCGGATTTCCTCATGCGCAAAAAAAATCTTGCAGGTCCCTTCGGTATTCCGGCCGCAATTTCTGTCGGGACCGGAAACTTTCACTTATTCGATGTTTCTCCATCGACTCGGAACAACCCATGCTACGACGGATGACCGCGAGGCACGCGAAAAAAGAAACGCTCGAAGGGACGAAGCGAACGTAAAAAAAAAGAAAAAAGAGAGAAGAAAACAAAAACAAAGACCACACAGAGACGCAGTGGAGGAGAACAAATTTCGAAGGCGCGCACTCGCCGGCCTTTTCGTAGAACCTTCGGCCCACCGTTTGCACGATTCCTATCGATTCGCTCGAGTTTTCTCCCGAATTCGATACGTTTCCGAGCAAATCCACTAAGGTAGTCCTGTCGGGCCCAATCAAAAGATTTCCATGATTTTTAAAAAATATTTTAATTTTAGTATATTTAGTTATTCCGTTAAAATTTCAATTCCACTTACCGACCTAATTACCGAATAATTAATATTTGAAAATTGGAATTTATCAAGGCAATTTTGCTGCAGTAGGTGAAAAAAGCCAACTTCCGTTTACTTCAAAACGATATATATCACATAAATTCCATGAGATTCTTACAAAAAAATGAGATTTAGATTTATTAAACACGTAGAAATCTGATAGACTAACGAAAAAATATGGCTAATTGTGCTCACTCGGATAAGCTTATTTAATACCAATCAGATTTAACTCAGATATTCCAGATCTTGGAAAATCATAATTTAGACATGTTTCACTACATGACTAGTCTGCATCGAGAGGACTACCGGCAATTCACACCGGCGCGAGTGAGAAACGCGAGGGCGCGTGCGCATCGACTCGCGCAGGTATGCGCAGAAGAACGACGGTTGGGTATGACGGGGGGGGGGGGGGGGGGGGGGGGGTTTGGGAAGGCCAAGGTTGACCAACTAACGTCAACCGTATAAAAGGGGAGAAACGCGTTTCCGCGAATGGCTGTTTGACATATCCAAATAAGACGATCATTTTCAATATTTGCGGCCTCGATTGGTCCACCCGCCATATCCCTGTTACGTTCGCGATCTCACATATGGATTTAGTGGATAGTTCTTGAACCATCCGCTAGAGGCGCCGTTACGTAGAGGTCCCGTAGATATTGCAGAACACTTCGCGGTTACACGTTTTGTCCATAAGACTCGTATAGTCGCAAGAGGTTGCAACGACCTCAGCCATGTTCAAACGATTTTTCTGATCGCCGTTTCATTTCAAACGCCTCGTAAAAATTCAGGATATTAATTTGAATGTTCGAGAATACGGAATTCTCGGTATTATCTTCTGACAAATTTAAAAATGGCGGACAAAAATTAGCAAGCCTTCGATGCGTAGGAATAAATCTTTTTTACTTATAAAAATCCTAATTTCTGCAATTTTCGATATTTTTTCAGAAAATTTAACGGTGGCGCTTTTGAGATACGACAGTTTAAGGGCACGACGAATATTATCATGTGACATACGAGTGCGAGAGAGATAATCGAAACGTTTTAAATCGCGGTTTCTCAAGAATGAAACGTTTTTATCCAAAATGGTGACCGGAGGGCCCTCGGTGCTATCGTCTTGAATGCACAAGACAAATTTCGCACCGATTGGTTCTGCCGGTTGAGAGAATAGTGGTTTCAAAGATTCGAAGTGGACGGAGGCGTGTTCGTCATGCCCGTAAGGGAGAATATTCCTACCTTCTCGGAGTTTCAAAAAACACGTTTATATTTGTTTATACAAAGGAAGCCCCTTACGGAAAGAAAAAAAGAATAATGTTGAAGAAAAATAGCACAAACCATGAAAACTTGGACTTGAAGTTAATTTGACCCCCGGGTAACCGCTAATAGCTGATATCCGTTTCGATTCACTTTGAACGAAACTTCGAACGAAACGAACGCACTTGTACGACAACCAAGATGACTTGTAAATCACCCTGTACAAGCGTGTGTTTACGTCGAGATACCGATCTCTCCAAGGAAATCAACAAGGACGCGTATATTGGATATTTTTACCTCGCTCGAATTCCTATCGCGCACCATCAAGCAACTCCGCGCTTGTACTCGAGTGAGAACACGCGCACCCCGTAAACAACAAAGTTGAAGCTGCGTTCGAAAACGTCATTTGTGGTGGGGCAACTTCGTTACTGCCTGATCGTTACCCACGTGGCAATGAAAAACACTGACCATGTGCTCTTTCCTGCGAGGACCTTGGCGGTCGCAAACCGTTCTACATGGGAAAATGGAATTCCCAATTTCACCAATTTCCGAAAACAGAATGTCGCTTACTTTCGTCATATTCGTAATATTCCGGTGAAAAAAGAAAACTACTCAACACTTACGTCCAACGTTTTTTATAATGTTGACCCTTGCAACGAGTTTTTTTCGAATTCGCTATTTTTAAAAATCAAAATTACAAAACTTATTTACCAAAAATGTGAACAAAAAAATGTTTATCGATCGTTTTTTCTGTAATAACTAAGCGATAAACCAAATGAACTAGATAATCTATATGAACCAAAACTAAAAATATCATCGAAGATTACGAATAGAAATATTAACTTTGCCTCAACTTAAAAGAAAATGTAAAGAGAAGAAGAAGTTAAGAACATCAACAACCCGTGAATAAGAAAATAATAAACTGTGTAAACTGAATGAACTATATAAACCAAAAAGCATGAAGTAAGGCTAAGCCATAATTTGGAGATAGCGAGTAACGGTTCAAAAAAATATGGCGACCGGTTCGAAATGATTTCCATACCATTGCTCAACGGGTCGATGAACATCCTCGGCAACTTACGATTGTGCTATCGAATAAATATTTGTGCGTACGGATTTAGAAAATTTCGAACGTCCGAGAGAGAGAGAGAGAGAGAGAGAGAGACAGAGAGAGAACAAAGCGAGAGAAAGGACAGAAAGAGATGAACTCTTCAAGAGTCTTCGCCTGCGGAAGTTACCCGGAACTCGAATACTTGGAAGAGAGTCGTGAAAGAGAAGGGACCGGTGACCGTACATAGCGGCAAGCGGGGCCGGGAAGGGGAGGGGGGGGGGTTGAGGCGCAGGAAAGTCTCCCGTGTGCACTCGCATCATGGCCCCAATAAATATTCATCTGCATTGACTCGCATGCGGATACGGTAGACCGTACGCGCATTGTGGGCTTGTGTGCGGCGAACCTTTCGACTTTGCATCTATAAGCTATTAACTGTTCCGCCTGGGGCCCAGGATTCGCGATAAATCACTTCGAGTAGTTCGTGAGGTAGGCCCCCAGCCGTTGATACACCTCCGTAAAGGATTTCGAGGACACTTGCCTTTGAGGACTGTCCTTACGGGATCGGTCCCCATAGTCAACGCGAGGTCAGTTCCGACATCTTTCACGTGAAAGTTAGGTTAATTTGGGCCCATTTATAAGTTAAGGTTATTTCGAGGACTGACCGAGGACTCCCGTCTCCGAGATGGAAGATTCGAGTGGAAAAACGCTGAAGGAGTGTCCTCGAAAAAGCCTGGGGTATTTCGAAGACACTCGACTTTGCGGAATATGCTTACGGGAATGTTTGGCCCCAAAGTCAACGTTCTACAGTTACGTTAGTCCTGATATCTTAGAAAGTTTGTTTCGGTTAATTCGAGGATGTTTATGGGTTAAGGTTATTTTGAGGACTGGTCCGTCTTCGAAATAGAATATTTAACTGATAAGATGTCCTATGTTACGAAAGAAACGAGAGGAGGTGATTTCGGAGACCCGCGTTTTTGAGGACCACCTTCCCAGACGTTTCCAGTCCCCACGGTCAACGTCCCGAAAGTCCTAATCTCTTAGAAACGACGTTCCGGTTAATGTGAGCACATTTATGCGCAAATGTTATTTCGAGGACTCGCCTGTCCACGAAATAGAAGCTTTGTTGGTAAAAAGATTAAGGCGTGTCCTCGGAGTAGCCAGGTAGAGATGACACATGCAAAATACGCTTTAAACCCGTCTTATCTATGCAGCGTTGGCTATAAGCCGAAATGGCTTTTTCGAGGACGGTCCTATCCCATATATAGCGCGCATACGTGTACGGGGGATCGTAAAGATTTTTTCTGCCCCTCGGGGTACTCTCAGACAATGCACTCGCCGCTATACTCGTACGTACATTTATTGCGTTGCATATGTACTTATATATCGATGACCTCCCAGCGCACTCGCTTCGGGACTCTCTCCTCTCAATCCGTTCTCGTATACGGGTTTCATACGCCCTTTTCATCTGAATAAACGCTTATACGAGGTATATAAATTTACGGAAGTGAAATCATGGCGGGGGGGGGGGGGGGGAGGAAAAAAGAGTGTAAAATCGGAAACCTTTCATATTTATGGCTGAATATAAATTTGGGTGTCAGGCAGGTTAAACAATAAATAGAGCTTCGACGCGGTTGCTTTTCATTAAGAGATAAAATAAAAAAACTGATTTCACGGAAGAATATCGGCGAAAAGCTTTAAACGTATTTTTCGTTCTTTGGGAGCAATCGTTTGTCGATCAATTCACCAATTTCGACAAAGAATAATTATCTCCGTGATATCGTAAAACTGTGATGGAGATTGCGGGTGTGAAGGGCACAGAAAATAGAATTTGGAAAATCTTGTTTGCTGTTGCGATCACAAAGATGAGGCCTCCCTCAAAAATCCTACCATCCCAATGGCCTTAACCCTTGACGGGTGAAAAGTTAATTCTTTTCAGACTACTTCAGCGCTGAAAGGTGACTTGTAGAATTAACCCGATGATTATTCATTCAGCCATTTCGCGTCCGCACAGGACGTAAATTTAATTATTCTTGGATTTTTCAGTTACACACGCACGTATTTACTTTTTGCGAGGCACAATGACACAATACAATTGGAGAGTTCACTCGAACCGGTTCATATCTTCGACTGCTCGTATATATATCCGCACATGATGATATAGCTCCTTGAGTATAAAGGGTGTCTCGGTACTAGCGCTCGATAATGCGATAGTTCCGAGACTTCAATCTTTTACTCTATCGATGATTACTGTCGTCGATAGAGTAAAAGATTCTGAGTCGAAAAATCCTTTGGCGTTTTTTCATCGGATCAACGTCAGGCGAGTAATCGACGATTAAAGTTTGGCTAATCAAGAGCGCACGATCCCGAGTAGAAATTTCTTAGGGCTAGCCTGATCGGAATCAGGCCGCGATCCGGGGGCGATATGGATAATAGCTATTACGGATGGATAAAATTAGGAATCAGGCCGCGATCCGGGGGCGATATGGATAATAGCTATTACGGACACCCTGATTGTGCCACGATCGGGTCGGAAGTATTTAGTCCCGAAATCAGGCAATACGTACATGACCCTCCCTAGGCCTTCCCTAATGCGATGCTACTAGGGTTTCCCTGATAAGTCGTTACTGAGATCTGCCCTGATAAGGCCTGATTAAGTCCTCCCCTGATCCGGTCCTATGCGGGCTTTCCTAAATAGGGCCCAACTAAGGCTTTCTCTGATAAGGTCATAGACAGGCATGTCCTATAGCTGCCCCAGTAGTCGACGAATGCACATAACCTCTTATTTGAAAAAGTGATAGTGCAATTGAACAGCATCTTGAGAGGTTCATTATATTTCCCAAGTACGGAAAGAAACGTGAAATGGACTCGCACAAAAAAAACGTTATGCAATTCGGATGCATGTAAAAAGATTTCGGCGGCTCAAAGGAATGCAGGACAAAATTGAGAAAATGTCATCATCGCGGGAAGAAGGTATGTATAACCTAACATATTACCATCACAAGTGAATTCTGAATTGTATATTTATTATATATATATATATATGTACTTCATTTTCTTGAACAAAGTGAGGTTTTATTCATGAAGAACATGTTCAGTAAATGTCTGATTTGTTGTAAAGTACGATAAGCTGTGTGTATATGTGCACGCATCATTCTAAGTGCCCAAGCAATTTTCTAAATGCTCAATCAGGCACCCGACAACGACACCCTGTCATGGCCACATCAGGAAAGCCGATGTGGACCTGATCAGGAACGCCTATAAGGCCCATATGTGACAGAACGTTACAAATCCTAGTAGGGCGCTATCAGGCTGCCGTATTAGTGCCTGGACAGGGAGATCAGGCAACCTGAATGCGCCCTGAATCGGACCCCTCGAGATTTTCTACTCGGGATGATGAGAAATCGCCCGGGCTCCGTCTGCCCGCCCGCCCGTAGCCATCGTGCGCGCCTCCGATTGGTCAAACTTCAATCGCCGATATCACGGCCGCGTTACATCCGATAAAAAAACGCCTCGGGATTTTTCGATTTGAAATTTCATTTCGGATTCGCTCACGCTATTATCAACGAGCACTTTTCCGACACCCGATACATCGGTTCGCGATCATTATTGCGATGCGTTTCGCGGAATTGATATCCGCCCGTGTCATAACGCGAACGACGCGGAGTAATTCTGTACGGCAATTATCGGTGATTAATGTTCGGCTTACGGGAAATGAACTCGAATCATCGCACATTGGGAAACAAACAAAAAAAAAAGAAAAGAAGAAAACAGCACTCCTATCTACCCGTTCTTCGAAAATGGGAATGCGGGTGAAGATACGAGAACATAAATCATTAGCTGATCTGTAATGCTTTTTTATGCGAGACGTTGGCTCGTTTGAAAGAAATTACGGTTTTTTTCTGTCGGAGCTGCCATTGAAGGAAACGTATTAAAAAAAGATTAACGATTCCTTAATATAAAGAATTGAATTACAATAAACGCTTCATCCCCTCTGCCCATAAAAATAAATTTGTCATTTTCATGCAGTAAAAAAATGGGAGCTTCATTTTTTCATCAATTCGCAAAAATCAATACGAGGAGTTCCCAAGCATTTGCCTAAACGAAATTGCGAAGTTCCTTTTGAAATGAGACACCCGGTACGCGCTGTAACGCTCCGACGCGTTGTTTTACTACTTAGCCAACGTTTTGGAATCGTTTTTCCAGTGATAGCCGTGGGTAGATGGGATTTCTTCGGACCGATCGATTACACTTCCCAGGAAAGCTCTACTTCGTCCCCGACCGGCGCCGGTCGAAGGTGGGGGTGGGTTCAGTGCGCCGTTCGCTGCCATTTTGCCTTACGCTGTATCATAGCGAATTACCATAACTAACCTTGCCCAACTTCGTTTCTGCTGTCTATAATGTGGTGGGAGACTTTGAGGAACTTGGGTCGCAATGTCACCACCCCCAATGTCTCGATTTCAACCTCGGGGAAGGCCCGGCGAAAGAATCAATACCAACCGGCGCGCGGCGTGAACCCAAACGACAATTTATTTTCGGCGGAATGGATTTATTGAAAGGTGAATTGGAACGTTTTTTCTCGGTTCTGTTTACTGAGGAAACGTATTGCTTACAACGATAGGAATTATTTTCAATTTTCGAAATTTTTATTTTTATTTCTATGATATTTATGATTTTTCGTAATTTATCATGATTTTCGATGTTCTGGCGATATTAAAGATTGAAAATGATTAAAGAATTGAACACGAAAATGAATTATATTCGTGTACAATTTTTATTTAATTATTTGCAATTTCTCGTAATACGCCTCTTGGATATCATGCTGAATCTACGGCAACGCCATCTGTCGGTTAACACCGGCAACTCGTGGCCGTTTTTCTCATATGAATAAACATATGATTCGCATGCGTGTCACGACACGACTTAGATTAATGTTTTGTTTAACGCAAGAAGAAATTATTACATCGATATTATGAACCAAACTATTACTAAGTGTGGTTTCCAGAACATTTTTGCAGAATTTTTCCGCCGAAAATCTGTGCCGAAAGGTAAGTGAATAATACACGAAATATGAGATTGTCTTTCAATGCATTATTGCAACAAAGTTGCAAAAGCGCGTTGCGGAAGGGGGCTAGACGGAAAAAATAAGGACCAAAAGTTGTAACGACACTTTTTTTACCCGACTGCAAGGAAAGGGTTATGTTTTTCGCGCCTATCTTTGTATGTTTGTTTGTTTGTTTTTGGTATAGTTGTAAAATATTATTATTTGAACATTTTCCCAATGTTCCGTCATGGGGATTAATTTTATGGTTTTAAGGGTCGCTGATGACTAAAATGATGTCAAAATGAAAATCCTAGATGGCGCCATCTTGAAATGTTATAACTTTAAAAAAATTAATTTTTCTAATTCTCTCCCACTATCTCTCTGATTTTGAACTTCGTTCCATCCGGGTGTCCCTTGACACGTCTCAAGTTTTAATTTTTACTATACGTATTTATTTGTAGGGTTATAATATTGGACTGCTTGCCTCCAACAAAATGAACACTGCAGATTCGAGTGTTTCTATTCGACTGCCACGGCTTATTATCTAATGTACTAACAAAGAATTACTCATCCAGTATACAAACAGAAATTTTGACGTTTGTATATTTTCGATACGTTCCTGGTTTAAAATCGTCATAATTAATATTTACGTACATTCTTCGAACAGCTTTTATCCACTCATTTCGCTTTTTAATTTTCAAATTTCGTCGCGGAAACGAATAAAAAGTCAATTCCCGATTCCGAGACTGGGCATTTTTACACCCCACAACACAACAGTACCTCGTACCGCCCATGATTATTATTATTTTTAGAG
>JAPYZJ010005441.1:0-11568 GCA_030522765.1 Ophioninae sp. B BG-2022a
AAACAAAAAAAAAAACAAAAAACAAAAAAAAAAAAAAAAAAAAAAAAAAAATTCTCGAGTCGATCGACTCCGATCCGCTTTTTCGTCCGCGCATCTTAACGCTTTTCTTTTTTTCTTCGTTTCATTTGTTATTAACCGACTGAGGTGGTATGTATGAGACTCCCCATAAATCTCCCCCCCCCCCTCCTCGCCCCGTGTTTATAAATACGTTTTATCAACGCACATTTGCCTTCTTCGATCCCCTTTGAATACTCGAAATTCTCATAAATCGACGTGTGCTCGGTCGTTCGGCATTTTTCTTCTACGATTTTTCCCACTTGTTTAATTTTTTCGCTGTGATTGCTTTTGTTTAGTTTTTTTTTCTTGACTTTCATTAATTTTCGTTTTAGTTCGTATTCGTTAGGTTCAACAGTTTGGCTCTCGATGATACGTTAATTGGACGATGACAATATCGAAAATTGGATACTTTGTGTCGCGGCAGAGCTTTTTTTCATTTTTATATAACTTAGTTGGCAATACGTTTGAAAAAAAAAAAGGGGGAAAAAGGACACGTGCCAAGGATGGCGCGCGTAGTGTACCCGGTTGTACGGAACCGTCATACGCTTGTACATATAATAACGACGCGCAACCGCGGGAGTAACCGCTCATAACTTGTGATTGCTGGTAAGCCACGTCAGTCCCTCGTAAAGCCCGTCCCCCGTTGTCGCACACGACGGTTGAACGTACCAATTCCTGTCTCGTATTCTCGTCAATCCTAATTTTTCTTGAATTTCGTGTGGCTTCATGGCTGCATAATGAGAACGAGGCGATGAAAACAAAAAATACAAAAATTAATTGTCATAGATGAAATTGAGTTACGAGCGTAGCGTATCACGAAATCGACTTGACGTACGACGTCTATTAAAAAGATGACTTTTTTTTTTAAAAGAACAGAAGTTCTCGGAGTGTACGCTCTTTTACAAAACTCTTAGCCGACAAATATATATACAAATATAGATAAAATATTTACCGTCGGGAAGGTCTTGCTTGTTAGCAAAAATTAGTATAATGGCGTCTCGCATCTCCCTGTCATTGATGATTCTGTGGAGTTCTTGGCGAGCTTCATCGATTCTATCCCTATCGGCACAGTCGACTACGAAAATGAGTCCCTGTGTGCCCGTATAGTAGTGACGCCAAAGCGGTCGTATTTTATCTTGTCCGCCCACATCCTGCGTACCGAATATCACGAGACGCGTTAGTATTTTATCAGAAACGAATCTTTCGGCTCGTATCTTGGCCCGAGCCGTTCCACGAAAACTCGAATGCACAATCGTTTAATTCTCTTCCCCGCTTGTCGTCCGAAAACTCACCCAGACGTTGAATTTGACATTTTTATATGTAACAGTCTCTACGTTAAATCCTACGGTGGGTATAGTTGTGACTGACTGTCCCAGCTTCAGTTTATATAGAATAGCTGATAATCTTTATTAAGGAAATTCTTTACTTTGCCGTACGACGAATTATGTAATAATAATACACGGATAATAATAGCATGTGGACAAATATACCAAGAGCTAATCGGACGTAAGCCAGAAAAAGCTTGTAAAAAAGGATACTCGTTTTCCCAGCTGCGTCCAGACCGAGCATGAGAATGCGCATCTCCTTGTTGCCAAAGATCTTTGACAAAAGTTTGCCCATCTTGCCGATTCTCTTCCTATATGTACAGCACCTGATTTTTAGAAATATCGGAATTTTATAGAATGATAATAAAAACGTTTATGCTCGCTTGTGCAAACACGATATATATATATATATACACAAAAAGGTTCTCTTAAAAATTCTGCAGTCTGGAAAATCTTGTATGACAGAGATTCGCATACAACTACTAGAAAACCTTGAATCCATTATTTATTAGCGTAACTACGCGTGTGTGTACACGTGTAACATACTGGACGCGTAGACACACGTATTGCAGTACGTAAATACGCAAGGTCCATTCAGATTCGACTGGAATAGCCGTCACGGAAGTTGAAACTTTGGTACATGTGGATCAGATGTCATATCGTACCGCAAGATAAAAAACAATTCTCACCTATACACAGTAGCTTAAACTTTAGCCAGGATGGGTGTGTGTATACATGCTTTTAAATATGTATACACAATGTGCATATGCAGTTCCAGTGGAATACTTCGGTAAAAATTAACGGGAGCAATATTTCATTGCAACACGCAGGACGTGACGGGAGTTTTAATACGTCAAGAAACGTCAATGACTTCGACGTATAAACACAAAAGTCCACGCGCGTGGTAGTGTATTTCGTACAAAGTAAAACGCGACACGCGTTACGTGCGACCCATACGCACGCATACACACAGAGTCACGTACGAATTATCGGTAGAAAGGTATAAAATTTGCGACTAGACTCCCCCCCCCCCCCTGGCCATTTACTCGTAAAGTAGCCAAGCTCGCGACGGCGAGCAACAATAAAAATATGTGTATTCTTAATTGAGCCAAATATTTACGCGCGATACACGTTATCTAAGCAGGTTATGTCTACCGTTTCCGTCTATCAAAGAGGTTGAAAACTCCGATGTGTGCGTGTGTGCGCGCGCACGCGTGTATCATAGCCAATATAAATCCGCACATCCGCACACGAGTTTGTATATGACACGATGGATAAGTAGAGGGCCGGTAGAGAGACCGATTCCCCGCGTTGATCTCAATAGAGCAAAATTAATAGAAGGCGGCTGCTCTTGATTGTAATAAGCGCGATTGGACGAGAATTTCTTTGGTTTGTCAAGCGGAGATGTGCGAACGGGCGTTTACACGATTCGAAAACTTGCATTAAACGAGGAGATTGTTAATCGAGCATAACCTTATACATAAGATCGAGGCGATAGTTCGTTTTTTTTTTTTTTTTTGTATTTCCGGATTCAAGCGTGGGTGCCACATCCCGGTTGAAAACGAAGCGAAACAAATGGAAAAGAGAATCCGGAGGAGAATCGAATCGCGTAAGAAACTCACCAAAAAGCATCTACTACACCGAAGTAATAGTAATTTATCATCAACAAACGGGCACATCACAACACATATTCTCGTTCATATCGGACCTAAGCTCATCTCGCTTTGCTGTTTGCAAAATACTCGGGACACGAGCAGCAACTGCGCCCTTTCGCAATGCTGCCAACGTCGCGCGGCCGTCACCTCTGCACGCCTCTCTGCCCCCCCCCCCCCCAGCCGCCGCGCTTGATTCTCTAACTCACTCTCGAACGCCACTGTCACTACTGCCACTGCGTATGGCGAGGAAGGACAAAAAATAGGCGCGTACGAACCAACGTGATACAATGTGCGGACGTGTGTCATGATAGAGATAGAAAGACCAGTGATACGGTGACGCATGTATATATATATATATATATATATATATGCGTTTGTCACGTGAAGAAGCATTCAGGAATGGTGCGTCTCGTGAAGTCATCGCCGCATGAGAGGCGATCGCTTTCTCCCGGCAGGTGGCTGTAACGCGATGTCGCCACCGTCGCGACAACACGAAACGTGGAAGAGACCAACTTCTTCGGTTAAAAAAAAAAACTTTTTTTTCATTAGACATTTTTCTATTTTCCTCACTCGTATATTATCTTTAATCGTATATGTGTGTGTCTACCGATTGGATATACATTTATATACATAGGATGGTTTGGTTCCGTATCATGATATCGAAGTACATGGGAAAATCGTTACGGATATATATACATACAATCTCGCGGAAGGTAAAATAACAAAGGTTTAAGAGATATTGGGATATACTGGAAAACAATAATTGCCATGAATTACAAGTGTGTGTCAAATCGCCGAGTCGAATGAGCGTAGCATTAAACATATTCGTCGTCCCTCTCGCTGTGCTGTCAGCACCGCTGTTCCAAACTCACTGGCACCAGTAACTATTTTAAAAAAATACATGAGTATATAAATGCGAGCTAAAATATTGTATCAAGGGCATGACGAACATCGACATAACCTCACAAATTTTGACTTCCTCTTTAGCATGCACTAATTACGCGCAAAGTGAAAAAGACGTCGCATCTTTCATCATTTAAACGTAGCGTTCTATTGAACTTTTTTGATCGATTCTGTTATAAACTGTAACTGATCGTTAGATTAAGATCGTCCAGCCCTAAGGAGGGTGTAGAAAAAACTTTCGAGTGATTTCCATATTTTTAATCGGCAGAGAAATCGTGAGCGATGGTAAAAGAAACTTTCATTGCGTTTCAACAATTCCAACTGTAGTATCGTGAAAAAAGTAGTTTTGCGTTTTATGCCCGATGCGAAAGGGAAAGTAAACATTCAAAAGAGAAAACAAGATGATTAAAATATGCAAATAACAGTATTGGTGATGCGAGGATGACGAATAAAATTTTAACCCGAATGTTCACGACGATTCAATCGATATATTTCCAGAAAAGCTGGAGCAGCCGAAAAAAAATTTACAACAGATAGTACCCAGCGCTTTCGTACGTTACACGATTAATTCATCCTTGTCTTTCTCTCGTTTACGTTTCATTGCAAATTCGTTATTCGCATTTACAAGGGCACGGAAATTTCTTGGGAAGTGAAATTGAAGTAGAATGGAGCACTAAGCAAATCCACGAGCTTCTCTGTGACTCCTGTATATCAATTTTAAATCGCTGAAATTTGCTAGTTTGTTTAGGTTTGCAAAACAATCTAAACAAGATCGCAAAGTATTTTGGGCACTCGGAGAACTTGCGTCCGTCGATATCAGCTCCTTGGATGGATCCGTCGTCGCTCTGTAGAGAGCAAGATTCTACGCACGGACGTACAAGTCCCATTTTTCTCCTTGCCGAACCTCCTCTCTAATTGAACAAAACGGAGTTGGGATCTTCGTTGTCGAGTTGTTTCACGTGTCGCAGAACATCTTTCTTCGTAATGACCCCCAGAAGACGTCTGTGAATAACAAAGATGAATGAGATTTGAGCACACCGGACAAATCGATGAACCAAGCATACGTTAAGAATGAAACGAACAACAGCGTCGTAAAAGACACAGATAGCTTACCCGTTATGCGTAATGAGGGTTTGCCGAAGACCCAACTTTCTGAACATGTCGACTACGGTCTCCATCGGTGTTTGATCGGTTATCGTGATTGGCGCCATATCCAGAATTTTCTTCAGCTTGAGCGGCGGCGGCGAGTGTACTTGTAGATTACTACTGCTCGTAAATATGACCGGTGACTGTCTCGTTATACCCTCCATCATTCTCTTAGCGTTCGCTATTGCGAGGTTCAGATCTCTTCTCAGCACAAAGCCGACCAGATATTGCGACTCTTTCGAGACGATTACTGGAAAACCATTGTGCTCCGTTTCCTTCAACAAATTCTCTACGTCTTCGAAAGTCATCGAATCTTGGGTTAACACGTGGAGAGCCTCGTTTCTTCTGCAACAAAAATGCTTGCCGTTGCCGATCATGTGGGATAATTGAAATCAACAAGTAGATTTCTGCAAAACTGTCAATCTCAAAAGCTTTAAACTTAATTACAGAAGGATCTCCTTTTTCCTACAATGATCCTATTCGTTGTATCATGATGTATTGAGAATTGACGTACGATACTTATAGAGCTTTCATCGAACGAATATTTCGTTCTGAATAAGTAATAATGAAAAAGCGATGGTTACTTGGGCTGCATAACATCAGCGGCGAGTGTCGTATGTTGAAATTCTTCTTTGCTGTCCAAAAAGGGATAGCCGTTGAGGCCAATATGGGCGTCGTATATTCCCTGCTTGCCGAGGGCATCGCCGACCCATTTGCTCGCCATTGCCGCCGCCATTAATGGAACGATGTATCGAACACCGCCCGTCAATTCGAACATTATAACGACGAGAGAAACGGTCATTCGAGTAACACCACCGAGGACTGCAGCAGCACCGACCATCGCGTACAATCCAGGAGTTATGCACCCAACACCCGTCGAACATTCTTCACTGAACATCCATATATGTGGATAATTGTACGCCAACTGTTCCATTCCTATCCCAACGATTCGCCCGACTATGGCACCCAGACAGAGCGACGGAATGAATAGACCGCAGGGTACTTTTATACCGAACGTGAATATCGTCATTATCAGTTTGAGAATGAGAGTCAGTACGAGAAGCCATACGGCGTTGTAGACACCTGGACCTGCAGCCGCACTCTCGATCGCCGAATTCACATTTGTAAAGTTGCGATTGTAATCGCTAAAAAAAAAGATACATATTCATTAAAGCGAACAAACGGCGCTCTAGAGTCGTTAGACTCTAGAGCTAAAAAAAGGAGACTGTATAGTTCAGTGAAAAGAGATAACTGGATAATCCACATTTACGTCTACATTAATATTATTATAAAGAGTCTAAATTTTGCAGAGAGTAAGTTGTGGAAGTACTAATTCGATTTGGAAAATCCTATCAATTTGGGTTGCACGATCACTGTATAAAACTTCTATCAAATTTTGTCAAAACAAAATTCTGGGATTTTATTTCAGCTCAGCTCTTGAGGATAAAGTTTGATATTGCAACTAACCATAGCATATCAGCGTTCGAAACTCCGCATTGACTGAACAAGAGATAAATCAATTGGCTCGTGCTCATTCTCGTGTAAGGATTTGGATAAGCGATAATGGCCGTTACGACAGTGACAACGAGAACTTCAGTTACGGGATATTGGCCGAGTTTTGACGTTTTTCGATACCGACACCAATACAGATTGGCTTTGATGAAGAGAGTCGCGATGACGCCCTGTTAACAAAAAAAAAATATATATATATTGAAAATATACTGAAATATATTGACTCGAGGCTTTTTATTTCGCGTACTCACTCCGATGATTCCCAACATAACGAACGGTATCAGTTCGAAAAATATCCAGGGTTTGTTGTACTGAACGTAGAACAAAACCGAGTGTTCGTTTCCAAAAGGATTTATAGAACGCAGAACGAAGGCCGCAATGAGAGCGCAGAAAAACGATCGCCACAGTGTTTTCAGGGGGAAGTAATAACTGACCTGGAATTAAAAACGATAAAATACGATTTTTATACGACAGCTGAAACGGATGGGGATATACCTCGTTAAGGTTATAATTTTACCTCTTCCAAGCTGAAGAGGACACCACCGATAGGCGCACCAAACGCTACTGATACTCCAGCTGCAGCGGCAGCCGATAAAATTTCCCTCTTTTTTGCCTCGTTTCGGCCATACTTCGGGAACAAATATGAGAAAATGTTGCCGATGCAGCAGGCTATGTGTACCATCGGTCCTTCCTTACCCAAACTCAGACCGGCCGACACCGAGAGTATCAGACCGACTGATTTTATTATCAGTGTCCACTTGCCCAAATAACCGCGGATTATGAACCCGCTGAGTATAGTTTTTATCTGAAAAACAAGAATTCGAGAAAACATGACTCGTCGTTCTCATCTTTGATCATAGAGGTTGATGTGACTTTTTAATTGACGATTAGCTACCTCGGGTATACCGGAGCCGCAAGCATACGGCGCAAACATTCGCACGAGAGAAGCCGAGAGCGAAGCGAACAGGAGCGCCCACGCGATGTAAAACATATACGAGATTATGTACGCCCCGGCACCGCTTTTCGAATGCGTGAATACTTCGGGCCATGGTAACCACTGTGAAAAAAAATACGGATTTTTATCAAGATTATTCATTTTCAAGAATCAATTATCTTCTGGCCTGAAGAACCCGCGCGAGCTATCCTTTGATGTTTCATCGAAAACATTTGGTCGGTTTTTCAACAACGTATCGTTTTGTATTCGTAATATTTAAAAAATCGAATTTTTCGTAACGATTCAAGCAAAAACGGGAGTTTTCTCAGTTTTGAATTAGCATAAATGATGAATCTATCTCTCGCGCGGGATTCGATAAAGCCACGCAAGATCCGGCAATGATATCCACTTGTGAGCAATTTCCACCGTCGAAAGTTGTCTCGTTGTAGCTCCAACAGCATTGCTCTTTGTTAAGCCAGAAGGCTTGCGGGCATATGCCAAATTTGAGATCGGTCATCCACGAAGCACCGATATCTATTATACCGGCAGCGACACCCGTGAAAAGACCGACGAATAGTACGCACAACCATCCGGACGAGGCGTCCAAAGCTCCCTTCACCAAATCGCATATCGAATCGTGTTTCTTCTTGACGATGTACCGATGCCTCATCCGATCGCGAGCTATGTCTCGTTGCCAGTCGATCGTGTGGAAGTCATCGTATTGACCGATTCCTGGTATATCATCGGAATCGGCGGAAACTGGATAAAAAATATGCGAGTGTTAAACCGCAAGTAAATCGATCACGAAGTTTATGTTACGATCTTATCGAATTATAGCTTCGATCGAATCCACGTTCGAGTCAATAATAATAGTATTGGGTCGGGGAAACCCAGCTTTTGAACTCCGAATTATATTTTAAGTCATTGTTTACAAACTGTAGTAAAAACTCTGCCGAAGATAAGGATTCGTACGAAGCTTTTTTATTCGACTCACAGTGCGAGGTTGCGTCGTCAAGACGCACACTGCAGTCTCCGTGCGGGTTGTTAGTCGCGTGATGAGCACCCGTCTGGTGATTTACATCCAGCATGTCTTCGTCGCTGCTGAAATTTCCTCCTCGACTTAAGGTGCAGTTGCGCAATCTTGCATCGCCTGTACTACCTGTATCAGTGCCGTTGCTCGTCTACAAAAATGAAATAATAATTTTGTAAGACGATGCGGCTGTTTATGATTATTTACAACGACTAGTAGAGTTTCGTTGTATAATTAACATTGAATGTGCAAAAGAATCGCACGCTACGAGAGCATCGTACAATAATTCCGACGACAGTTGTCCTTTAACATTTATTCGTTATAGATTATTTTTTAGTATACAATTTCGTTGATTATTTGAGAATTTCGTTAGTCCGAGCGTACAATTAATAAGAAAACATGCTGATCCAAAGATGGTAAAGGTATGTCCGATTGGACAACGGCACATCTGAACACGTTACTTTCAGAACTTTGTAAGTTTCCCATTGCTGTCTTTTTCTTTCCGTGCAAGTGTAATTCGATTTGTTTTTTTACCGGTTGGTTCTGCTGCAATTAAGGGCTGCCGCCGCGTGCAGCTCCTCGCTGCGTTTTAATTCTTTGTAATATGATATATTAGTTAATTTTTCTGTTAACACGAAGCGCGCATTCCCTTCTATGGATAACTCGTAGCGCCCTCAAGCGAAGTCCTTCTTGAGAAGCTCTCACGAGAATTTCTTCGCGTCGAAGCTTTCCCTTTCCTTTTTTACGGAACCTAGACGCAACCGCGTCTTCAGCACTTCTGCAAAAGGGAACGGGAAAAGGCAGCAAACAACGGAAGTTTAAGTCCCATTCGACACGCACTAATTAATGCCAGATAAATTAGACAGTCTCGAAACGCTCGTATCTTTGGACCACCCGGAAAAAAAACAAAAGGGATAAATAAAAAAAAAACAAGCGGCATGCAGAGTATCGCGATTGTCGAGCACGAGGAAATTACACGAAAATATTGATTACGATTTGAGTTGAGAAACAAAGGAAAGGAAGTGTTCGCCGCATTGTTACATTTCCACGAGAAAGTCCTCGGAAACTATACGTATGCCTACCTGAGCATCTAAGGAGTTATAACTTATCGCTGCTGATGAATGTACAGCAGCCATTGACATTGAAGTACCCTTCAGTGGAAACTTCTCCATGTCTTCAGGTCCATCTGAATTCACAAATGTGTACATACGCAAACATACATGCACTCGTTTCGATTACCTCTTGCACTTGTCAAGATTTCATTAACGACGAAACGGTAAGAAAGCAAAAAAGTAAACCGCGGGATGAAAAAACAATTTCGTTTTTAACGATTAATCGGTCGATGACGAATCGACCGTCGAAAACGTAAGCGTGTGTTACTATGCAAAATACTTTGGCGGAACGAGTTTTTTGTCCATCACTCAAAGAATTGTGCAGACAAAATGTTTCAACCAGCGAAGAGAACACGTACGAGACTCGAGTGACGGAAAGAAGTATAGAAGGAATTCCAAACTTGAAAATCGTGTATATCTGGGGTAGTATTTAAATGATACAGTTTTGTCGAGTTGACAATATTAACACGTTTATACTACTACATTGTAAATTGCGTCACTTGTGTATGACGAATCTCGAAATGGACACAAGACTGACAGCTTGGCACAGGCATACCCGTGTCTGTGTGTGTGTGTGCATATACATACACGTATGGTACATCCATCCGTTAATCTGCCTTATGATGAAAATATAATTAATGGTAATCCAACAGATAGCCGTGCAATAGTTTTTCTTTCGATACGGTCGAAGCAATTCTCATTCGTATGAGAAACCGTGTGGAGTAGAATTCACTTCACAGCGCGCACGCGCGCGTGTGTCTGTGTATACATGTAAGTATAGTATAGGTAATAGGTTGAAATATGACGAGGATTGCAGTCTCGCCGGATCAAGTGTTCGATTCGATAAGCCAAGGTGTACGAAATGGTATTTTTCATGAATTTCGAAATCCGATTATTCTTCACAAAGATTCCGATCGCATTCTTTCCAATAGTGCTGTTCAATAATCTTGCGCATACATATGCAGAGGAAATAAAATGTATTCGGAAGCGACGTTCGCACTCACTTTTCATAAACATAACGAAATTTCGACAGCGTTTATTTTGTCAACTTACCATCTCCAAGGCTTAAGGTTCTCAATAATCTTCTATGCCAGCTGGAGACATTTGGAGCGACGAGAGAAAAAGTGCACTGTTATGAAGAAGTGTATGCACATACACACACGCGCGCACACATACCCCAAACACGTGTATATATATATACATACACGTGCGCGCGCGTCGTGTCCGTCTATACTGTTAAAACAATTATTGCATTGTTGCCAAATCCTTTGAGTATTTCCCGATCACAAACGTGGTGGACATCCGCCCACCTCAATAATGAAATTCGCCGCGTTTTATCCCGCTGCGTCAACTCGATACGTCGTTGTTTTTTTTTTTTTAACGAACGATGAAAAAAGTAAAGATTAGCTCACACGCGGAAGTCTGTACGCAGAATCTGTACTAACGATCATGTGATCATGTATCGCTCTTTAGATTTTTTTTAAATGGGCTGTTTCGGTCACTGACGTGCCTAGACATACAGCTACGCGATAGGCAACCTGGGCACTGCGTCGAAAGTATTCAACAGTAGTGAAAACAGACTCGCCCCACTCCGGTAAAACGTCAGGCACGGCATGGAAGTCGCGCGCATCGGCCTCTACGATTTTTGGAGTAGAAGCTAAATCAGGGATCGACGAACACGCTGGAATCTTTCGATGCGGCCCCTCGATACGTCGGTAGTGACAATTGTGCAGTTTTGAGCTGCGAGTCACTACCGACGGATGGCGTCGCGCTCGCGATTCGGCCTCGAAGCCGAATCATTTTTTTATGGCTTTAGCAGACTGCCACAAAACACAACACCTTATCAACGAATGTCATAAACCATGAGACGATAATAAATCATCAAATAAACGAA
>JAPYZJ010005442.1:0-13957 GCA_030522765.1 Ophioninae sp. B BG-2022a
CCAGATGAACCCCTGAATTGTTATTAATTTTTTACGGCAGCCAATCGGACGCGCCCGAGCCGGAGAGTCCGCATGGTGGGGGTACCACCCCTCCGGGCATTAGCGAACGTGCGTGTCGCTCACCGACGTAGGCCCGCCTCCGGGCGCGGCTGATTGGCTACCGTAAAAAATTCATAACAATTCAGGCGTTGATCTGGGACCCATACATGCTTATATCAATCGTCTTAGAATTTCACCCTCTACCTCCCATTTCAGGGATGAAATTCTTAGCTGGGACACCCTGTATATATATATAAATAAATAGTGTACTCTTGTCCTGAACTAAATTAGGGACTGTACATACAGGGTGACCGGAAGTCGTTACAATCGTATCGAGCTCGATGGATTAAGCATTCAAAAAAAATTCTCTAACCCAAACAAACTCAAACGAACTCAAACAAAGTTTGAACATTTTTGAAAATATTGGAAAAATTTCCTTTGATTTTGTTTGGGTTTGTTTGGGTACACGTATACAGCTTCTATATATTTTTAAGTGCAGTAAACTTTGAACCCAAACAAACCCAAACAAACTTTGAACATATTTGAAAATTTTTGATAAATGTCCGTTGATTTTGTTTGGGTCTGTTTGGGTACACATACATATTTTTGAGTGCAGGAAAATTTAAATCCAAACAAACCCATACAAGCTTTGAACATATTTGAAAATTTTTGATAAATTTCCTTTGATTTTGTTTGGGTTTGTTTGGGTACACGTATACAGCTCATATATATTTTTGAGTGCAGTAAATTTTGTACTCAAACAAACCCAAACGAAAGCAAAGGATATTTATCAAAAATTTTCAAATATGTTCAAAGCTTGTTTGGGTTTGTTTGGGTTCAAAGTTTACTGCACTGAAATATATATATGAGCTGTATATGTGTACCCAAACAAACCCAAACAAAATCAAAGGAAATTTATCAAAAATTTTCATATATATTTTTAAGTAAAGTAAGCTTTGAACCCAAACAAACTTTTAAAATTTTGGAAAAATGGGAATTTTCTTTTTTCGTCGTTCGAGCCCTATAATAAGGGTTTTACCCCCTGGAGTGTCACCAGCCACCAGGACCTATCCTTATTTCTGGTATGGCTCCCGATGAGTCTCCTCGCAGACCCCGTTGGTCGTACGATCGTGGCTATCCCAAAATACTGGAGATCGAGAGAGAGAGAGAGAGAGAGGGGGTCTCACATGTTACATGGCCAGTGAGAAGCCCATACGAATACTAGCATGAGAGAGAAGGAAGAGTCGGATAGTCTGAGAGCTAAAAAAAATGAAAAAAAAAAAAAAAAAAAAAAAAAATTGCCGCGACATAAATGTCTCTTTCCTTGCTTCTTTCGGGCGATGCATCCAAAACGATGAACCGTTAGGGACCGATGTCTCGGAGAAGGCGACACGCGTCACGCTACCGAAAATAATGACGGGCTGTGGGTCTCCGTCTGATGTTTTTTAAATTTTATTAATTGCATATTTATATTTATTTATTTATTCATTTATCTATTTAATTTTTATCGCTCTTATTTTATCAATAAATACGTTATAATAAATAATAATAGATAATAAATAAACAATAGTGATAATGGAAAATTCCTTATGAATGCAATGATAATAAACAAACTGATGATTTATATAAATAAATTAGTTGATTATATGAATTATTAAAATTTATTATGTTATATTAATTGTAAAGATTATATTAATAATTAATAATGAATAATAAATAATTTTTTTTAATTAATATATTAATAAAAAAATTAATCTGATCTAATAATAATCAACAAATTAATAATCGAATATATTTCTTTTATTCTTTGATCAATTTAATTTTATTAATGAATTATTCATAGAAATAAATTATTTTATTTATCGGGTAAAATTCATTATCAATAACATTTTTTCGAGATAAACAAATAAATGAACAATCAACGAGAAGTAAATAAGAAACGGCATTTTTCAATGAGAATTCCGTGGACAATGCGAGCATTCTGTGCGGGGTATTCACATTCAGCGGGTATTCATTCAGTCGGGTATTCATTCAGCCGATCGAAATTCATTCAGTGCCAATAGGGCAGCCGCTGATTTATTGGCCGTCCCGAGAATAACCAGATTTTACGTGTCATGGCTCATACCGAGCGCTCGAGGAAAATTAAGAATATTTTATGGCGTTTGGTTGCCGTAAAAAAATGTTGAAAAATAAACAGTTGACTTAAAATCGTTAAATGAGTGGTTAAAGTCCTTCAAAAAGACTGAAAGCTGAATATGGGATCAAATCTGCAGGCCTAGATAAATTTTTACTATCAAGGATCTTCTATCCAGTCGTCAATGGAGCCAAAGTCTTCGAAAAAGCCTAGAAATTGGATTGGGTTCAAGTGCGCAGGCTTAGATAAGCCGTTATCACCTAGTACCTTCTAGCAAGTCTCCAATGCTTCGAAAAAGCCTAGAAATTGGATTGGATTCAAGTGCGCAGGCCTAGATAAGCCGTTATCACCAAGTAGCTTCTAGCAAGTCTGCAATGAGCCCGAACTCCTGTAAAAAGCCTGGAAACTGAATTGGGTTTAGGTGCGCAGGTTCCCTGGAGGCCGAAAAGAACATCCACCAAGTATCATCAACCGGTTCTTCAATGTAGTCAAAGTCCCTCAAGATAAGTCTGAAAAGGTCTCTTCCACTCTACATTAGCCTTCCACCCCAAAGACTACAAAGTTCTACACCTCGAAAAAAAAAGTCAGTTTCGTCAACTAGATTCCAAAGATTCCGCGATGCCGAAAAAAAAAGAGGGAGGAGTGGAGGTTCGAGGTTGGAGAGGTGGGAAAATGAAATTTTCCAATTGCTTAAGAAGATGGAGGTGGAAGAAGAGAGGTGGAGGAAGCGATTGAAAAGGGGGGCTGATGACGATGATGAAGAAGGAGGAAGATGGGAAGGAGAAGAATCAGTGAGGTTAGCTGTAGGTAGGTTATGTTCGTATAAGTTATCAGTCGAAAGAAAGAGAAGGGGAGGGGGATGGGCTGAACCAGGAATAGTCGCCATGTGGTGGCAGCCGTGGGACGCCTATTTTCGGGTAAAGACAAATTTGGCGCGAGCCACTACGAGTAGAGCCCCCCCTCCGACTGTTAGTCAAGTGTAAGCTTACATGCCTTAAGATCCCGAGACTCCTCAAGCTTCTCTCTCTCTTTCCTTCTCTCGTCTCCGGCTCGTTTTCTTTCTCGGGCTATCACGGGACTTAGGAGGGGCTGTTGGCTGTGGCAAAGAGGCCAATGGGATTTGCGCGGCCATTTTTAGAGGGCTCGTGACGGAGGAACTCTCGTATAGCCCGACATCTCGGGTAGCGTTCAGTTAGAAGCCAACACGCGAGTAGTCATGCGAAAGATCACCGGAGAACACCGTCCATCGCTAAAGAACTTGGACCCAACGTTGGAAGAGCCATCAGTTGGAAAAAAACCATCAACTTCGCTAAAGATCCAATCGGGAAGACCCTGGAGAAAACGGTCTTCAACTTTGCCGGGAAGTTCCTGAAGAATCCATCTTCCACTATCGAAGACCCATTGGGCTTCAGGGATCTTCCACTTTTGAGGAGAGGAACTGGTCTTTCAAAGACCCAGCAGACCCTAATGAAGACTGGATACGGATCCGGGTATAAAAGTGTACCTTGAAGAGGTAAGGTAGAAAGAAGAGTCCATTCGTTGAAGACAACCCAACCCAGATCCAGAGCCGGAAAGAACCAACCAAGCTACCAACTGAGTGAGCTCTTCAGTGAGTTACATAACGGATTAGGATCAAGGGGATTGTGGAGGCAGGAAGTTTCATACAGCGCGGTAGTGAAGAATCGGTAAGCCCGTAAAAACCAAGCCCAAAGGATTCTGGGTTAATCAAGAGGATTGAGGACATCAAGAGAAGTGGTCTATTGGGGCCGGGCGACTGTTCCGTGCTTCCTTACTTCCCATAGTGATTAGGACGTATGGAATGTAAAGAAGTATGGAGCTGCGCCCAGGCTAGTCAACATCCACCCAGTTTCTTCAATCCAGCATTCTCCAAAAGCTATCAAAACGGATCAACCCTGCGAGTGATTGTCGTGTGGTAATGGACGATTGGACATCCATTATGGCAGTTTGATTAGATGTACTACATTGGCTCATATTGGACTAGGATATATCTCCAAACCCAAAACTACAGTCCCTTCTAGACGACTCTGGTCAATGTCTAGGTCGCTAATGGCTTTAATTCCAGGTGGGCCCTAAATATTTGATGATGCTAGATTCCAGCAGGCTAGAAGCAAACAGTTTCGTCAGGTTTCGCAGCTCTCTGGGTCCCGCGTATCTTAGCTGTCTAGATGCGGCGTAAGACCTGCGTCGCAGTCTCCATAAATAGCATTCCTCTTTCGGCGTAACCGATGTATATATCGTTCGGTCGTGAACAGCCAAGAGTGTTGGCTGGCACGCTTTGGTCGTCCCGCGTTCCTGGCACCGGACCACAGATCCATCTGGTATCCGTTTTCACCCCGGAGGGTACCACAACGCCGGAGCATATGGGGGCCTCATGTGTGCGCGAGTTTGTGTGCTCACGCAGAGGCGCCCGATCCTCTCCAGGCAATGTCGGAAGACGACGAAATCGCAGGCCAGCCCCTCCTCGTCCCTCCTCCGAGTGGGAGCCGTAAACTCATAGAGGAGTGGAGGGGGGGTGGGCAGAAACGAGGACCGCAAGAATGCGTCGTTGGGTGAAGGGGGATGGAAAGAAAAATAGGATGGCAGGCGTGATGAGCAAGAGCAACATAACGCGGGCACGCGGTTGAACAGAGCGAGCCAGCCAAGTCAAAAATAGTCTAGCCGTACATCTCGCCGCCATATTTCCAGAAATAAAGTTCTCCGGTTACAGCGGTTCTATTTCCGGGCGGGCGTTCAGCTGCCTCTGTCGTGTCGCGGCCGACACGAGCTTGCTTTCCCCGATAGCGAAACGATCAATTACGGATAATGGAATATTGTTGGGGGTTAAGGAAATCGAGAGTGCCGAGGTAAGGGCTCTGTTTGCTGGCTGTACTAAATATGGAATGTTGGATTTTCAGTTGGACTGTAGGAATTGGTAAACTGGACTTGCTGTTGGACGGTACCGGCTGCAGAATTGGACTTTTGGTTGGACTGTATTAATTGCAGTTCAATAAATTGGATCTAGAGTCCACCAAATTGACCTCCCAGTCCACAAAATTGGACTTCGAGTCCAAAAAATTGGACTTTCAAGTCTCCAAATTGGACTTCCAGTCCACAACATTGGACTTTGAGTAAAAAATTGGACTTTAAGTCCAACAAATTGGACTTTGCAGCCTCCAATTTTGTGGACAGGCCACAAAATTGGACCTACAGTCCACCCAATTGGACTTCCAGGCCACAAAATTGGACCTCCAGGCCACAAAATTGGACCTCCAGGCCACAAAATGGGACTCCCAGTCCACAAAATTGGACCTCCAGGCCCCAAATTGGACCAGGCCACAAAATTGGACTTCCAGTCCACCGAATTGGCCTCGCAGTTGGACCGCACCACCCGAAATACCGGATTTCCGTCTGGCCCTGGACAATGGATCAACGAAAACCAATTCCCAACTTTTGGCAGATTTTCGGGCTTGCCGTTCGTCGTTTCTGGGCCTGCTGTAAACAGGAAAAGCTTCGCACGCAACCGGCGCCACAATACGGTATCAAGATATGCCAAATAGACCCCGGATGGCCGGAGATGATCTCGTCCACGTTTTCATCCCGGTGATTCTCTCGACATTGGACTCCGCTGCATGAACACTCCTGCTTCTCTCTAACCTCTATTTTCTTCCCGTTTTCTCTCTCTCTCTCTCTCTCTATCACTGATGGCCGTCTCTTGGGTTTGCATTGTTGTCACCCTCATTCGGATTCGTACGTGCCTCTTGTCGTTGGAAAACCACCAGTAAGCACCAGCACGCGCCCGGAGTGATCCCATTGTCGCCTGGTAATTTCCATTGGGTAACGCTGGTTCAACCCGACCCACCTGAGATGTCCAGCTACCAACGGATTTCATTGGGTCCTGTATCAACGCCGAGGGACGCTTTTCGTTCGTAATCGCTCCTCCAGGATATTTCAACGAACCGACACTTTTTGAAATCCTTCATACGGAATTATCATCGCTGCTGATCAACGAAATCTCTATTAGAAACTTCGTTGGGATTCCATCGGGAGTTGTCCATTCCCGAATGTAAATTATTTCCTAATTGGGTGTTTTTATCGAATTCTTCGTTGGAATTCATTTATTAATTGGTTAAGCTGATTGGGTGATTTGAATATCAATTTTAATGGTTGATTAATTAGAGAATTAATTGGATTGAAAAATTCATTAGGAAATTTATCCTAATTAGAAATGAATTATGAAGTTTATTCTAATGAGGAATTAATCAGGAAATAAATCGTAATTAGACAATTGTTTTGATTATGAATTAATTAGGAAAGTAATTTCAATTAGGAATTAATCAAGAAATGCATATTAACTAAAAATTAATCAGGAAATTAATTTTATCTAGGAATTAATGAGGACGTGAATTCTAATTAGAAAATAATTAGAAAATTAATTTTAATTAGAAATTAATCAGGAAATTAATTTCTATTAGAAATTAATTATGAAATAAAATCTAATTTTGAACGAATGGGAAAATTTATTCAAGGAAATCGAATCGACGATCTCTGATCACTATCGAATATTATCTTTGGAGAAATAAATTTGAAAATAACCAACGAAAATTTGAACTAAAAATAAAAAATACGTCCCCGTGATTTTTGGTACTCGAATCGACCGCAAAAAATTCATTGGTCGTGAAAAATGAATTTTCGTTGGAACCATGGAGTGTGCAACGCCATGAATACCTCCGGTATGATTTGCATCCCGTTTCGTTTCGAAGGGTGGATCGGATCGGGCGTTCACCATCGAAAAAAAAGAAGAAAAAAAAAAAGAACGAACGTTTCTGACGGGTCACTATTAAATTTGCCGGTAGCTCACACGGTAAAATAGGTTTACCTCGTGGTCGACGTTAATTCGCTTGATTAAGCCGAATAAATTAGCCTCGTATTATCGTCCTTCGCATAACAATATTACAGGCTCTCTCCAGTGTTATCGGTGATGCGAAAATTTGCATTGGCGCTTGGAGAATCGAGGCAAGTATTTTCCAGTTTGGTCCCTTCGTCAGGGTGTCCTAATTGACCGGAGGTATGACAGGGAGCAATATTTATTTATCAGCGAGAAACGCGTCGCGTTTACCGATCGAGTTGGCTCAATCAATTTTGCGTTTTCGGTCTCTCCTCGCCCTCCCTTCGCGAAAATTAGTCCCGCGCATGCGCAAACCTCCAGAGACCATAATTATCGTTATTTCTATAACTAATTTTCAATCGACGAGCCTATATTTGTTTCACGCCCCGTTTCAAGGTCGTTTCCCAAAACTCCCTTCGAATAACCATCTCGATGATCTCGTTATCGCCAATTCCGACCCTACCTCTGCGGGTCCTTTCCACCTGATGAAATTATTACGATGCCTCGAAAAATCCTCCGGAAATTCAAATTACGATTTTCGAATGTTTTGCCACGATTCGTTACGGGATTGCGCGTTTTGACAGAATTTTTATTCATTTTGACAGAATTCTATTTTTTGACAAAATTCTATTTTTTTGACAGAATTCTATTTTTTGACAGAATTCTATTTTTTGACAGAATTCTATTTTTTGACAGGATTCTATTTTTTGACAGAATTCTATTGTTTGACAGAATTCTATTTTTTGACAGAATGATTTTTCTTTTGGCTGAAGTTTCTTTTTTTTTTGCAGGACTTTCTTTCTTTTGACAGAATTCTATTTTTTGACGAAATTATTTTTCTCTTGGCTGAATTTTATTTTTTTTTGGCAGGACTTTCTTTTGACAGAATTTTCTTTCCATTGACAGGCTGATCTGTTTATTGACAGAATTCTCTACCGGTTGACAGTATCCTCTTTCTATTGACAGATTTTTCTTTCTTTTGACTCGAGTCTTTTCCTTTGACAAAATTCTCTTCCTATTGAAAGAATCCTCTTTTTATTGACAGAATTTTCTTTCTTTTGACAGGATTCTCTTTTTATTGACAGAATGTGCATTCTGATGACAAAATTCTCTTTTTATTGAAAGAATCATGTTCCTTTTGACATAATTCTCTCTCATTGACAGAATTTCCTTTCTACTGACTTTGACAGAATTTTTTTGACAGAATTTTCTTTCTATTGACTTTGACAGAATTCTTTGGACAGAATTTTCTTTTATCGTTGAAATATTCTTATTAAATAATAAACTTTGAAATATTCTTATTAATAATAAACTTCTTCTTCTTGAAATATTCTTATTAATAATAAACTTCTTATTAAAACAATTCCCCTTTTTGACACGATTCTCTTTTCATTGACAGAATTCTGTTTTCCGTCAGGATTCCCAAAATTCGTACGATTGTTCCAACGCGTGAGTTTCAAGCTCCCTTTCCGACACTAAAATCCTACTGGAAGGGTGTCGCTCGGAAAAACGTCGTGAATATTCGACTGTAAATATTCGTACCTGGGGAGCTATACATCTGGACGTAAAGCGAGAGCTTTCGATGCTTGATAATAGCCCCTGTACAGTGGCAATATACGGTTGGGTGGCAGTGTTGTACGAAGAGGGTTGGAGGATACTTCGAAAGGGTTCTCCAGTGGTTGAACGAAGAGGGGTGATTTAACCAAGAGAGAGAGAGAGAGAGAGAGAGAGAGAGAGAGGGCTAGGGGGGGGGGGACCACATTGACGGAAATTCGTGTAGAGGGCTCGTACAAGTCCCTCTTTCTACCCGTTGAACGCCAAACCCAAGGACTTTTGTTCGAGTTTCACCAACGCAATGCCACCTATGTGTCGTATCTAATAAAATAGCCGGTTACCAGGATCGGTTGATACTATTGTCAATTCTGTTACGGATCGACGCTCGTACAGGTCCCTGATCCTCCCATACGCATTTTCAACTAACCACGCTGTTTTTACGCATACACAAGTACACGTGTACTTTTGCGTGGCTCCATCTCCCGCGTATACAGGGTGATCGATTTTTCAATCGATTCTTCGAAAAGACTCTGCAGAAAAAAATAACGTTTTTTTTTTCGATTTTTTTGATAATTTTTTTTTTAGTTAGAAATATATGAATTTATCATAGAAGCTTATTTTTAAATTTAATTTATTTAATTGAATTAATTATTATTCATGATTAATTGAGTAAATTAATATTTTGATATTTTTATTCAGTGATTGATATTCGTTAACAGTTGTATATTTTTGTTTTGGTTTTCATTAACTAGAGGTCGAAATGAAAATAAAATTTAATGAATTGTATCAATTAAATGAATTTAGTTTTGATAATAAATATTATAATTGATCATGAATGGTAATTTATTAATTGATACTTCAATATATGAATTTATCGAAATAATAAATTAAATAGAGAAAATAATGAATTGGGAAGAAATTAAAAAAGGAATTTAAATAATTCAATTAATTCAATTACGGTAATTAATAAATTTTGATTCCTAGTTCATGGGGCCCAATATGTTTGGAATGACTCCTAGAATCAACCCTTTCAAGGTATCGGTCAAATTATCGGTCACCCTGTATACATGGAACTACGAGATCCTCTCTCTCTCTCTCTCTTTCTATCCATCTCTGCACACAGTCTGTCACTAGTTCGTGGTAACGTTAACGAATGCCATTTCGGGGCTTGTCGAGCAATGGGATTCGTGTGCTGTGCAGCCCTAATAATTCACTCCACTGGGGCTGATGCTAGATACGTGAGAGGAGAGAGAGAGAGAGAGAGAGAGAGAGAGAGAGAAAGAAAGCGAAAAATAACAAAAATTCGATTTAAAAAATCGACTACTTCCATATCAATATTTATTCAATATTAAATATTTCCAAAAAAAACTTTATTCTTCAAAAACCCAAAAAATTCGAAACCATTTTGAAATATTCGAAAAATGGAATAATAAAAATAACAATAGGAAAAAGGTAAGTACGATTGGAAGGAGTAATCGACGAGAATCGTCGAGGATCGAGGTAGTTTATTTTTTCGTTGCATCAGGAACCCCCTTCAGGAAGCCTCGAAGTTGCATTCCATTAGGGTCGAACAATATTCCAGTGATTGCACAGCCAAAGGTACCGAGAGAATTTTCCAGTCGAGGGATTCCCCATAGAAATGGGATGGAGTGATTTAAGGGGTTGAAACGAAATCCAAGTAAGAGGAGGACCATTGGCCAGTGGAGGTACCAAGAAGCTTTTTCCACAGTATTTTTCTTCCTGGACATGGTCTACGCGAAGGGAATGAAGAAAAAGGTTGGTAGGAAAAAAGTGTCGAAAGAAAAAAAGGGCTCGAAGGTAGGAGGAGGTAACTCGCAATGGGATTGAGTTTTTTTTTCTGCAACGATCGTCGAGAAGAAAATTCATCGATAATTTCTCCCGAGGAAACTTCATTACCGTATTTCTTTTTGCACGGTTCTTCGCTAATTGAACCATTTTGGATGTAAGGCCACCTCTGTTCACCAACTTCCCTTCTCTTCAGCAACAGATCGTATTCCTCGTTCCATTTCCATTCCTTCCTTCCTTCCTTCCTTCCTTTCTTTCTCTCCCCCCCCCTTCCTCCGCGTCCCTTCAAGCCCTCGTTCCGTTTCCGTATTCCTCCGAGTCTCGATTTCGACGAGAATCCATCTTGGATCGACCAATCTTGGATTGGACGGTATAACTGCCGAACTGGTATTCCGTCATAAATTCTGTCGCTCGATGTACGTGACGATTGTACAGAACGGTCGAGAAGCCTGTATGGACTTCTGTTTCCGGATGGTCAACACGTGTGCCGATTCTTAGCTTCGCAACTGTCTTCCGTTGAAGCAAGGGTGCCGGTATTGCAGAACACGTGTCTTCAAACTCACGTATTTCCTAAACGGCTCTTCAGAATTTCACGATATTTTACCAGGCGATAGAAAGTTGATTGACGAAGGGCTGGGTGTTCGTGGAATTATGAGGATTCGAGAAAAAAAATTGGTTACCATGTGAGCGAGAGAGTGAAATGATAGAAAAATGTTTGGCTAATATCGTAGTTATAAGCGTAGACGAGTGTAGCTATCAACATTTTTTATTGAGGCAAAATACTGTATCGGGAATGTCGGTATTGCAGAACACGTGTCTTCAATCTCACGTATTTCCTAAACGGCTCTTCAGAATTTCACGATATTTTACCGGGCGATGGAAAGTTGATAGACGAAGGGCTGGGTGTTCGTGGAATTATGAGGATTCGAGAAAAAAAATTGCTTACCATGTGAGCGAGAGAGTGAAATGATAGGAAAATGTTAGGCTAATATCGTAGTTATAAGTGTAGCTACGACTGTAGGTATCCACATTGTTTATTGAGGCAGAATACTGTACCAGGAATGTCGGTATTGCAGAACACGTGTCTTCAAACTCACGTATTTTCTAAACGGCTCTTCAGAAATTGACGAAATTTTATCTGAAGATGGAAAATGCATAGACGAAGGGCTGGGTGCTCGTGGAATTCCTTGGATTCAAAAAAAAAAAATTGGTTACCATGGGAGCTTGGGATTGGAATGATTTAAAGGAAAGGAAAGAAAAAGAGAGCGTTAGAAAGCGATCAAGCGAAGGGAGTGCGTTAAATAAGATAATTAATTTGAGACCACACGAGCGTATAGTCATTATCGAGGGGACATCTCGTGAATGGGAGGCGCGTTCAATGGCAAAAGGAGAAGTGCCAGGTCTCCGAGAGCGCCTGGGCTTGCTAATAACGGTTTTGCTATGCTAGTCGCGAAAGGATCGAGTTCGTCATTAAGCCTCTCGCCTAGGTACTTCAATGTACGTGCGGGACTACCGCTCGATCCTCCAATGGAAATGGGAGCGGTTGGAGAATGAGAAAGCGGCGGGGAGCAGGGCACAGTCAAAAGCGAGAGGGTGAGAACGCGAGAGAAAGTGAGCCGGAGGGTTCGCAAGGGTTAATGCGGTATCTTATTCCCAACAGGATCGAAGCTCTCCCGAGGACAGCATGGAAGATCGTGTCAAACCTGGCGAGAACGCAGATGAGACAGACTCAACACCGTCGGACGTAAATACAACATGACAAACACGTGTAGAGTGCGTTACTCGAATGTCACGTGAGGGGACGTGTTACCTTTATTACCTCGCCCTCTCTCTCTCTCTCTCTTTTGGTGTCTTTGTCTCTTTGCTTTAACGTAAAACTTCAGTTTTTTTTACGTAGCATCACTTAACATTTAAAAAAAAATTACAATTTTGATTTAAAAAAACCTTTTTTAACACTTTTTTTTTAGCTTTTTTGTATCGTAGAAATAAAATGTCTAGGTCTTTCTGATGTCGAATATTTTTGTTTGGGTTTGTTTGGGTTTATTTTTAGAATGATTATTTATTATTTTTTTATGTGGAGTTTTATTATATATTTATTTTGAATTAGTATATACTTTTTTTGCTACTTTTGTTTTCCATTTGTAATTTTTATATATTTATTTAAATTAATTGAATTCTCGAATATTCTAATATTGTAATTATGATTTTTCGATCACAATATAGTATTTTTATTGAAATAAATTCAACTCTTGAATATCAAAAATTTTACATTTTACAATTCAATTATATATTTTTATTTAAACAAATTAATAGTAAAAAAAAAAAATTATGATTCTTGGTGAATCTTTTCGATGATCGAACGAAGGGTTACAAGGAAGGTTTTGAAGAGGTTCTGACGTTTCTCCAAGGCATTCCCATCGCAATGGACGAGGTATAAAGAACGAATGCCAGAATCGAGTTTGCTCTGAGTAGGAAACGAGGGAGTTCTCGAATCGAAATTCGCGTTCTATATCGCGGCCACACTTGGGTATCTATAGACGAGGCTCCGCAACTCATCCGCAACAATGGTACATTCCCGAAAACGCGAGTGAGAAGAAGATGAAGAAGAAGACGACCGACAAGACCAAGAAGATGAAGAAGGAGGAGATAGAGGAAGAGGGGGGTTGCAGGGGGCAAGAGGGACCCGGAGAAACTGGAAGAGCTGACGTTTCGCTTACGTGAGAAAACTGCCAACGAAGTCCGGATGAGCGTCGCGGATGGAGTACAGGATTGGTATGGCTGATGCGTCGGTGGCCTCCTAGATAGGTCTACACTTACATAAACGTACGAGTATATTATATCTCCGTACAAGTGAGACGGATTTATCAAGCGAGTGTCGAGGACCCATTGGAACTTCCCGAAAATTGGTTGGGCTTGCAGAGAAAGAGAAAGATGGCGCCTGATATGGAACCCAAAAAAAAAAAAAAAAGAAAAAGAAGAAGAAGATGATCGCCAACTCTCCTGACGAAGGTCTTTCGGTATGACGCTGCGGAAACTACCCAGGACTCGAATTCGAGAAAGAGCCTCCTCTCGATCGCGAATAGATGAATACATGAATTTATTATCCTTTCCCCCGACCCCCCACCCACCCCCTCCCCTGCTACGGATGTTGTTCGAATGCAAATTTCGTAAGCCCCACACGTCCAAACAGACAACAATGTGCTCCTTCGAATTGACGGGGATGAGGGACTTATTGGTCGAATATTGGAACAATGGAATATCCCCTAGGTAGGCTTGGAACTATCTAGTCCCTAGGTAATTCTAGATAATCTTAGGTAACACTAGGTAACCCTAGATAATTCAAGCAAACCCAAACAAATCCTAGATAACCCTAGCTTCCGGTTTCTAGGTAACCCTAGAATCCTACATTCCCTAGGTAATCCTAGGTAATCCTAGGTAATCCTTCATTCCTTAGGTAATCCTAGAATCCTCCATTCCCTAGGTAACCCTAGAATCCTCCATTCCCTAGGTAACCCTAGAATCCTCCATTCCCTAGGTAA
>JAPYZJ010005443.1:0-11567 GCA_030522765.1 Ophioninae sp. B BG-2022a
AGTGGAACGACTCGATCCATTAAAGCAAATAAACAAACATCATCTGACATTTTGGGATACATTCAAATACCCGTCTCACAAAGTGATAACATAACGAGTTACTCACAATACGTTAATTCGTGCTTCAAAACATTATCCGTTAACACTATCGTGAATCCACTGGAATCCACGTTCGACCTATCGGCTTATCGACATCCGGTCACCGATTTTTACACCGATTTCGAAACTCTGTTTGGGCTGTCGTGAACACCCACTCATCGCCATCCTCATCAGCTGGGCCTTCCTGTCATCGGTGGTCTCCTGCACGTCAACCTGAAGGAGCATTCACAAGCATTAATTGGCGTACACACAATTACACCCGTTACGCACCGCCGTTTGAAACGTAAGTACTCTCATTTCTTTCACGCATACCATACATTCGAGTATTTACACAAAAACAAATACATACGTACCACAGTTCGACTCAGCCCTCATCCCCGTTGAGCACACTCTCGACGAAACGCAGGGCTTATTCTCTCTCTCTCTCTATCTCTCTCTTGGTTCTCGAGCCCTGGTCCTGAAAAACATTAAATTCAATTAGTAATACAATCAGGACATAACAGTGGTGTACGGACCAACGGGTCGGGAAACAAGCTCACGCGCTGCAGCCCGTAATGTCCGGGTGACTACCGAGCAGCTCGATGACATGCTCACGGCCTTCTGGGTGCAGGAGGAGGTACCGGGTGTACCTGGCAGCCAGCTCGCGCCTGAGGAACTTGCTTGCGAACAGCATTTCTTACGTACATACTCGCGCACGTCTTCTGGGCGGTACGTGGTACGCATTCCAATCGTTGGTTCTCGCACCGCTCCTGGGGATTCTCGAGGTGTAGCTCTCGGTTATCTCCGCCGTCTGGTTGGCTGACTCAACAGGGACGCTCAATTGCGTCAGCTATATGACGATTACCTGGAGGAATACCAGCGGCTGGGGCACATGCAGCTGGTAGCGCCCGCCTCTTCCTTGGGTCGCCGGACGGAAATGATCCTAAGACCTGTCGGGTTACCGCTTGGAGGCTCGGGGGTTTCCTGCGATGGTCCGGGAGTAGCTGAAGGTTCGCTCCCACCGGTGTACTATCTCCCGCACCATGCCCTGGTAAAGGAGGTGGATTCCACCCCTAAGATAAGGGTGGTGTTCAACGGGTCAGCGAGGACCTCCTCCGGTACATCTCTCAATGATATTCTCCATGTTGGGGCTAAGTTGCAGCGAGACATTGCCGATGTCCTTCCTCTGGGTGCGTGTATTCCGTTTCGTGTTCATGATGGACATCACGAAGATGTTCCGTCTGATCGAGGTGCACGAGGATGACTGTTCATTACAGCATATTCTCTGGACCGATGTGGATGGGAGAGTCGTCGAGTATCAGTTCAATACGGTCACCTATGGAACCCGAGCTGCCCCCTTCCTTGCAGGTCGAGTCTTGCTCCAGCTCGTTTAGGACGAGGGTGAACGTTTTCCTTTGGCTGTAGCCCCCTTGCTGCAGGGACGGTATGTCGATATCTGCGGGGGCGCTGACACTCTCGAGCAGCTCCGGGACACCTGCTGTCAGGTCATCGGCCTATGTGCGGCTGGGGGATTCCCTCTAGCCAAATGGCAGTCGAACGCTCCCGAGTTCTACTCGAGCCCGGTTATGTTGGAACCGGCCGAAGGAATCCATTCATTCGAACCACGCGGTTCCAAGGTGCTGGGTGTCCTCTGGAACCCTCTGCAGGACGACTTCCGGTTCACAGCCTTTTCGTCGTCCTCGGGGAGCCCCACCAAGCGACTGATTCTTTCAGAGCTCGCCCAGCTCTACGATCCGCTCGGCCTCCTCGCGCCAGTCATCATCCGAGGTAAGGTCTTGCCTCGTCTTTGTGGCCAACTCTTTGTGGCTTGAGAAGCTTGGGTGGGATGAGGATGTTCCCGACCATATCGAGCAACAGTGGCGGCACTTTCGGATCGAGCTCGAGGAGCTCTCGCGCGTCTCAGCCCAACCAGCGAGGAGTCCCTCGCTGGCTGGGCTCTTCTTCGCGGTCCAGAATAGAGGTACACGGGTTTTGCGACGCATCTCAGGACGCCATCGCCGCCGTGACGAATCTCAAGGCCATTCAACCCGGGGTCTTGCCACTGGTCACCTTGATTTGCTCCGAGACGCGAGTGGCACCACCGAAGCGCCTCACCATACCCCGTCTAGAGCTCTCCGGCGCCGTGTTGCTCATTCGGCTCCTGAGCTACCTCTCCACTCGATTGGTACTTGGTGATGCGCCGATCTACTTGTGGACCGACTCCACTGCCACGCTCGCTTGGATACGTTCCCCACCTTCGAGATGGAAGGAATACGTGCGGAACCGCGTGCAGTTCATTCAGGATACCTGTTTTGGGGAATGGCGCCACATACCAGGGAATGAGAATCCGGCTGATTGTGCATCTCGAGGCATCTCCGCGTCACAGCTCGCACGCCACCAATTGTGGTGGCACGGCCCACCGAGGCTGATTCGGGATGCTCACGAATGGCCCACCTCTATCGGCATATTGGAGCTCTCACTCGACATGGAGGAAAGGCCTGGCGTCGTGCTGGCGACGCAGGCCCACCAAGAATCGATCTGGGATCTGATCGATCGTTATTCGTCCATCTCCCGCCTGTTACGCATCACCGCGATCTGTCAGGGGTTCGGGTGTCGGCTTCGTCGGAAGGCCCTCCCAGATGGTAGCAGATCGTTCGCTCTCGACATGCAGGGGGCGCTTCAATACTGGCTCCGCGCTACTCAGGGTGCCTACTTCGCAGTGGAGCTCAAGGCCCTAACACGGGGGCACAGACTGGCCACCGCTCACCCGTTAACCCGTCTCACGGCCTTCGTGGATCCGCATGGGATACTCAGCGTTGGAGGACGGCTCACTCTGGCCCCACTCGACAACGATGCTAAGCACCCTGCGATCTTGCCGGCTCAAGCACGGTTGACTCAGCGGCTCGCAAGGACGCTCACCTCCGGACCTTGCACGGAGGGACGCAACTCACGTTGGCCTACCTGCGTCAGAAGTACTGGGTTCTCGGTGGGAGAGTCCCGGTGCGCTCATATATCTACAAATGTGTACCATGCGCACGGCATCGGGGTATTCGAGCGCAACAGCTCATGGGACAGCTACTAGTGGTTAGGCTGATGCCTGCCCGTCCGTGCCTAAACACTGGAGTGGACTACGCGCGGCCTATTGCCCTTCGATCGTGGAAGGGGCGGGGACATAAGTCTTACAAGGGTTGGCTCGCGATTTTTGTGTGCATGGTTACATCAGTTGTCCATCTCGAGGTAGTATCAGACTACGCTGCCGAAGGGTTTTTCGCCGCCTACGGGCGGTTCACCGCGCGGCGCGGACTGTGCCGCAACCTCTACTCAGACTGCGGGACCACGTTTGTGGGTGCGTACAGCTCTCTGAGGAAGCTATTCTCCTCAGTGTCCGGCGAATCACGACAGCTCGCCCGGCTTTTGCTCAACGACGGCACCCAGTGGGCTTTTAACCCTCCGGGCGCGCCCCATTTTGGGGGAAAATGGGAAGCAGCCGTAAAATCCGTGCAGTTCCACCTCCGCCGGACCATCGGCGAGTCGCTCTTGACCTTCGAGGAGGTCTCAACCTTGCTGGCTGAGGTCGAAGCCGTGCTCTTGGGCTATTGGAGGACCTGTCCGAGGCACCCGATGACCTGGAAGCCCTCACACTGGAGCATTTTCTCGTGGGTCATCCGCTCACCGCTGTCCCAGACCCTGCACTTAAGGGTCAGCCGTCGTCTCGTCTATCACGGTGGCAGCTCATTCAGCAGAAGGTCCAATCCTTCTGGAGGCGCTGGAGTATGGGGTACCCGCAGCATCTCCAGGCAATCTCAAAATGGCAACATCCGTCCCTGAGCATTACTGTGGGCTCTCTCGTACTCATCAGCGACGAACGGCTGCCTCCAACTAAGTGGGTCGTGTGCCGGCTCTGCACCCAGGCAAGGATGGCCTCACGCGCGTGGTTACCATACGGACTGCCAGCTCTAACCTTCAGCAACCCGTTGCTCGTCTGGTCCTGCTCCCCGTTAAAGCCCGGGATCAACCGCGCTAAATGGACCCACGTGCGCTCGTACCCACGATAGTCATTGTGCCGCTGACTGGGGGGGAAGAATGTTGTGACAAGGCCTCGCGGCGATCAGTTACCGCTGTAAGAGGCGGAAGTATCGCGACAACGCGCGCGGCCGCTCGCGCCTCCTGTGAGGTACCTCTCGTCGCGATTTTACCGCTCCGGTAGCGTCGCTTGCAGCGGGAGCGGCGGTGCTCGCCCGCGCGCAGAGCGACGCGCGGGCGTTCACCGGGAGGTGATGGCCAGCTCTATGCGTGCGGATTGGCTCGCGGCTAGGGAGCGCGGCGCTAGTGGTCTTGTGTGATCTCAACGGCCAGCACCCGATTGGCTCTTTTTTGTGCGGGAAGCGCTCGGCCCGGCGTTGAGTAGTGTGGCGCGCGCTGGCCGGCCACAATGCTCGGACTTCGTGTTCTTCGGTCTTCTGGTTCTCGCGCGCAAGAGAAACGAAAAACCCGGTCCTCTCTCGTCGTTGGGACATTTTATAGTGAACGTTCCGTGAACAGTAAATGTGAAGGGCGAATAAAACTTGACTGCGGTGACCGAGCGCATTGGACGTCTCCCCCCTTTTTTATCGCAGGGAGTTGATCTCGCGTCGTGCTCGCAGCACGCGTTCTCACCCTCCCGGTTTCGAGCCAGCGCTCGAAATACGACTTATATCTCCAACTAGAATTGTGTCGATGCAAAATCAAATTCACGATCAAATAAAATTTTCTGCTATAGAATAATTCTAAACTCAAATATGCCCAGACGCGGAAAAAGATACAATTTAATCTAAAATCGAAACCACCTATATGCCCAACTAGAATTGTCTCAGTGCAGGATCAAATTCACGATCAAATAAAACTTTCCAATATAGTACAGATCTAAACTCAGACATAAGTAAAATTTCAAAAATGCCACGATGCAATTTAATTTAAAATTAAACCAACCTATATTCTCCGACTATGAGTATCTCGATGCAGAATCAAATTCACGATGAAATAAAATTTTCCGATATAGTCCAGTTATAAACTCAAACATAAATCTAATTAAAAAAATTCTACTATGCAATTTAATTTAAAATCAAAACAACCTATATTCTCCAGGTACAATGGTCTCGATGCAGAATCAAATTAACGATCAAATAAATCTTTCCGATATAGAACAGTTCTAAACCTAAACATAATTCCAATTTTTTAAAATTCCACGATGAACTTTAATTTAAAATCAAAACAACCCATATTTTCCAACTAGAATTGTCTCGATGCAGAATCAAATTCACGATCAAATAAAATTTTTTGATAATCCATTCTAATCTCAAACATAAATCAAATAAAAAAAAATTCCACGATGGAATTTACTTTAATATAAAAATGACCTATATTCTCCAACTAGAATTGTCTCCATGAAGAATCAAATTCACGATCAAATAAAATTATCTGATAGTCCGTTCTAAACTCAAACATAAATCAAATTTTGAAACATTGCACGATGCAATTTACTTTAATATCAAAATAACCTATATTTTCCAACTAGAATTGTCTCGATGAAGAATCAAATTCACGATAAAATTAAAGATGTCCGATGACGTAAAGCTCTAAACGCAAATATGCCTAAACTTGGAAAATTCCACAATACAATTTAATCTAAAGGCAAAACAATCTATATTCCCAATTAAAATCGTTTCGATGCAGAATCAAATTCACGATCAAACAAAATTTTCCGATATAGTACAGTTCTAAACTCAAATATGCCGAAAATTGGAAAATTCCACGATAAAATTTAATCTAAAATCAAAGCGACGTATATCTGCAACGAGAATTGTCTCGATACAAAATGAAGTTGACGATTAAATAACATTTTCCGATATAGAACCATTCTAAACTGCAATATGGCCAAACTTGGTAAATTCAACGATACAATTTAATCTATAATCAAAACAACTTATATCGCCAACTAGGATTGTCTCGATGCAAAATCAAATTCACGATCAAATAAAGTTTTCCACTATAGAATCATTCTAAACTCAAATGTACCTGAACTCGGGAAATTGCAAGATAACGAATCTAAAATCAATATCACGTACATCCCCAACTAGAATTGTCTCAGTGCAGAAGCAAATTCACGATCAAATAAAACTTTCCTATATAGTACAGTTCTAAACTCAAACATAGTTGAAATAAAAAAGAATTCCACGATGCAATTTAATTCAAAATCAAAACAACCTATATACTCCAACTAGAATTGTCCCGATGCAGAATTTTATTCACGATGAAATAAAATTTTTCGATATAAAACAGTTCTAAACTCAAGTATGCCCATACTTGGTAAATTCCAGGATATCATTTAATCGAAAATCGAAACGACCAATATCCCCCAACTAGAATTGTGTCGATGCAGAATCAAATTCACGATCAAATAAAACTTTCCGATATAGAACAGTTCTAAACTGGAATACGCCGAAACTTGGGAAATTTCACGATACAATTTAATGTAAAACCAGAACAACCTATATCCCCTAACTAGAATTGTCTGGATACCGAATCAAATTCACGATCGAATAAAATTTTCCGATATAGTACAGTTCTATACTGAAATATCCCTAAACTTGGAAAAATCCACGTTACAATTTAGTATAAAATCAATATAAATTATATCTCCAACTAGAATTGTGTCGATGAAAAATCGAATTCACGATCAAATAAAATTTTGCGATATTGAACAATACTAAACACAAATATGCCCAAACTTGGGAAGTTCCTCGATGCAATTGAATGTAACATCGAGACAACTTATATCCCCGCCAACAAGTATTGTCTCGATGTTGAATCACCGAATCAAATTCACGATCAAATAAAATTTTCCGATATAGTACAGTTCTAAACTCGAATATACCTAAACTTCGGAAATTCCACGATACGATTAAATATAAGATGAAAACAACCTATATCCCCCCAACTAGAATTGTCTCGATGTAAAATGAAATTCACGATGAGATAAAATTTTCGGATGTAGAACAGTTTTACACTCAAATATGCTCAAACTTGGGAAACTCCACGATGAAACTTAATCTAAAATCAGAAAAACCTATATCCCCCTAATTAGATCTGTCTCGATGTAAAATCAAATTTACGATCGAATAGTGTTCCGAATAGAATATTATGAAACTTAGGAAATTCCACGATGCAATTTAATCTAAAACCAAAACAACATATATCCCTAACTAGAATTGTCTCGATGCACAATCAAATTCACGATTGAATGAAATTTACCGAAGTAGAATAATTCTAAACTCAAATATGCCCAAACTCTGAAAATTTCACGATACAACTTATTCTAAAATCAAATTCACCTATATCCCGAACTAGAATCGGCTCAGGGCAGAATCAAGATCACTATGAAATGAAAATTTCCGATATATTACAGTTATAAACTCAAACATAATGCAAATTAAAAAACATTCCACGATGCAATTTAATTTAACATCAAAAGAACGTATATTCTCCAACTCGAATTGTCTCGATGCAGAATCAAATTAACGATCAAATAAATCTTTCCGATATAGAACAGTTCTAAACCTAAACATAATTCCAATTTTTAAAAAATCCACGATGAACTTTAATTTAAAATCAAAACAACCCATATTTTCCAACTAGAATTGTCTCGATGCAGAATCAAATTCACGATCAAATAAAATGTTACGATATAAAACAATTCTAAACACAAACATGCCCGAACTTGGTAAATTCCAGGAAATAATTTAATCTATAATCAAAACAACCTATAACCCCCAACTAGAATTGTCTCGATGTAAAATCAAATTCACGATCAAATGAAATTTTCTGATATAAAACAGTGTTAAACTCAAATATTCCGAAACTTGGGAATTTCCACGATGTAATTTAATCTAAAATCAAAACAACCTATATCCCCAACTGGATTTGTTTCGATGCAGAATCAAATTCACGATCAAATAAAATTTTCCGATATAGTACAGTTCTAAACTGAAATATGCCCAAACTTGGAAAATTCCACGATATAATTTAATACAAAATCAAAACGACCAATATCCCCCAACTAGAATTGTCTCGATGCAGAACCAAATTCACGATCAAATAAAACTTTCCCATACAGAACAAATCTAAACTCAAATATGCCGAAACTTGGGAAATTTCACGATGCAATTTAATATAAAACCAAAACAACCTATATCCCCCAACTAGAATTGTCTGGATGCAGAATCAAATTCACGATCAAATAAAATTTTCTGATATTCCGTTCTAAACTCAAACATAAATCAAATAAAAAAAAATTCCTCGATGGAATTTACTTTAATATAAACATAACCTATATTCTCCAACTAGAGTTGTCTCCATGAAGAATCAAATTCACGTTCAAATAAAATTGCTCGATATCGGACAATTCTAAACTCAAATATGCCCAAACTTGGAAAATTCCACAATACAATTTAATCTCAAGACAAAACGACGTACATCTGCAACGAGAATTGTCTCGATGCAAAATAAAATTGACGATTAAATAAAATTTTTCGATATAGAACCATTCTGAACTCAAATAGGCCCAGACTTGGAAAATTCCACGATACAATTTAATCTAAAATCAAAACAACCTATATCTCCCCCAACTAGTATTGTCTCGATCCAGAATCAACTTCACGATCAAATAAAATTTTCTGATATTCTGTTCTAAACTGAAACATAAATCAAATTTTTTTTAATTCCACGATGCAATTTAATTTAAAATCAAAACAACCTATATTCTCCAACTAGGATTGTCTCGATGCAGAATCAAATTCACAATCAAATAAAATTTTCCGATATCGTACAATTCTAAACTCAAGTATGCCCAGACCGGGAAAGTTCCACAATACAATTTAATCAAAAATCAAAATAACCTATATCCCCAAACTAGAATTGTCTCGATGCAGAATCAAATTCACGATGAAATAAAATTTTCCGATATAAAACAGTTCTAAACTCAAGTATGCCCAAACTTGGGAAATTCCATTATATACGTTAATCTAAAATCAAAACAACTTACATCCCCCCAACGACGTCTCTATGCAGAATCAAATTCACGATCAAATAACGTTTTTCGATATAGATCAGTACAAAACTCAAATATACCCAAACTCGGGAAATTTCACGATGCAATTTAATCTAAAATTATAACAACCTATATCCCCCAACTAGAATTTTCTCGATGGAAAATCAAATTCACGATCAAATATAATTTTCCGATATAGTAAAATTCGAAACTCAAATATAATTCAAATTTAAGGGAATGACGAACACGCTGGAAGCTTTCGACGCGGCCCCTCGATACGTCGGTAGTGACAATTGTGGCAGTTTTGAGCTGCGAGTCACTACCGACGGATCGCGCCACGCACGCGATTCGGCCTCGCAGCATCGACTTTTCGGGCAACGAGTCGAGGCGCCACAACTGCCGATCGCTGGCCTTGGCGCCCGTGTGTGTGGGCGTGTGTGAATTCGTTCCGACCGCGGCACGGAAAAAGGACGCGCGTGGCTCGGTCGCAACGAAAGCACACAGGTATGTGTATGTGTGCCAACCGACCCTCAGATACATATACGTAGCATGTACTACGTAGTAGTATTGCTATACCGAGCGTCATATGCTTCGACGAATGGACTGATTCGGCAGGATAGCGGTGAAACATTGTATAAATACTGTTTCAACGTATTCGCTCGCATCACTTTAATCTCCCGACGACGATCATCATTCGATGTGGGTACTAATAAGTGGAGGGCTTGTAATTTACCACGTTTATTCAAATTTCAAGAAATAAGCGTTACCACATTTATGATTGCAGCAGAATTTTCTCACGAATGAGATCGTCGGAGAATCACTCTGCGAATGAGTCGTACAATTTGACGATAACTACAAAAAAAAAAGTTTGCCAATTTTTTATCTCTGTCGGGATTCATCTTCGACAGGTTTTTCCAAGGATCGATTTTTTTAAGTAAAGTCGATTCCAAGGGTTTCGCTCGATAGAACAGCGGTAATTATTTATAAAGCACTACTGAAGCATCAACTGAAGCAACCACAACAGATCGTCGAGAAAACACGACAGTCTGTTGTATTATCAACGGACGCATCCTTCCAAGATAAAGAGATGGTAAAGTGTGCATCATGTGGAATACAATGAAAATTATCGTTACTATTTTTTCAAATTTTATGACTGAATTGAGGTACAAATATCATTCCTCAATTCCAACATACTTGATAAGAGTGACAAAAAAAAACATCGCGCGCTAATGATGCCAACTTCACAACTGCACGAGCAAGCTTTAAGTAAATATGATATATTTTTAGTGGCAACGATTTTAGCCGAATTCTCGAGCAATCAAAATCGACGGACAATGTCTATGCAGAACAGTATTACAAATTCATAGTTGTTATTGAACGTTAGGTTGGGTACGTTTTTTTCTCTGCCGGTATTTGTCTTCGGCAGGTTTCTCTAAGCATATATATTTATAAGATACTATGTCTACAGGAGTCTCGCTCTACAGAATAGCGGTGATTATGAATAACACATTACATCGACTATAGCGAACACGACAGATCGCCAATTGTTGTGTTTAATGCAAACTCACACTGTGAAGATGCGGAAACACCTCAACAGTGTGAGGATAACGTCCTTCCCTTCGGGATAAACCGAAAATGATTTCTTTATCACTTGATTTATGTGATGAAGTGAAAATGAAATTATTCCGTTCTACCGACGCACACTTTCTACTGCAAAAAAGTTGTAAAATTTTGTAGTTACTACTGAACCGAAGTATTGTACAATATAATCTCACTAATCCGGCACTTCGATATATCGGCACGTCCAATAATCCGGCACCCTTCGCCCACGCTTCCCTCGCCGCTCTATACCTGTGCGCTTCGGTCGCTGCATCGTCGACTAGCAGTCTAACCAGTTTTTCATAATAATCCAGTAATCCGAACATTCCAATAATCCGGCACACTCCGGTTTTTAATGATGCCGGATTAGTGGGATTATACTATATTATTTTCCTCTACAGGGATTAATCTCCGGTAGGTTTTTCCAAGGATCAAATTGTCTAACAATGATGAGCGCAGATGTCTCGCTCTAAGGATGAGCGGTGACGTCTCGCTCTAAAAAACGGCGGTGAAGTCTCACTGTAAGAAAGGGCGGTGAATTCTTGCGACCGTGAAACGTTGAAACAAATGGGGCCGATCCGGCTTTCTCTTTGGCCGTAGGGAGAAATGTTATAAGAATTCATGCGATATTGAAAAATGACTGGCAATAATTGTCCAAACCGGAATTGCGATTTATTAGTAATGAATAATGAGATAATCGCAATTAATTACTAACAATACATAAGCAATACGGTAGTAGAGATAAGAAAAAGAAAAGGATGATACGATCGTTTAGATTTATCGGTAGAATGTAGTTGTGCGCGTG
>JAPYZJ010005444.1:0-16047 GCA_030522765.1 Ophioninae sp. B BG-2022a
TTCACTATATTTTTATTTTACCTTATTTTTATCTCATCTTTACTTTTATTTTCTTTCTTGTTTTCCTTATTATATAACATTAGCTTTATTATTATCATTTTCTGTTTTTATTTTCTCATTCTGTTATCTATAAGTTGCTATAATTATATCATTCTGTACTTATTATCATGTTAAGTTTGGTTTAAGTTTTATGTTTTAAATTGTTATTTTTCTTTTGCTCGAAAGTTGCGACTGGGGCATAATAAACTACATCATCATTATCATTATCCCTCAAATTTTCAACACTTTGGCAATGTCTCATTACCGAAGCGGTGGATCTGCGAAGTGAAAATGAATTTTGAAAACGTTACAAGCCCAACTTTGTACCGTTAGAATGCAATAAAATAAAATAAAAATCTTTTCTATTTCTATCATTACCCTTTACATTTTTTCATTACTGAATTCTCATTGCATAACTGAATTTTGGAATTTTCTATTAAAAACATATAACCTTTGAGCCATTATTTTAGCCTTCGAATATCAATATAAAAGTAATGTTAGTTGAAGAAACATTCATTTTCATTCGGTCAATATGTTTCTTTCATTTCTCATTTCCCTGTCCCTCCACGCGACCAAATTCGTAATTTCTCCTCTGCTCTTTTTTTCGAGCTTTCGTAAATTTGTATCGTAAATTGTAAATTTGTACGGTATTCCGGGACAGTCGTTCGGCGTTTATCCTTGCAGTCGATAAAACGTGACCGCGAGACAGCTGACGCGATATCTTCCGGACCAATCAATTTTATATCCTCCCACTAGCTTCCCCCTCGTGTGCTCGTCCAGCAATTTCAAAGATTGCTACCCCACAACCGAATCCGATACTATACGTTTTCTCGACGTCCTCCACCCCCCACCCCTTCCCCCTCCTCCTCCTCCTGCCCTCACGATTTTTTCAGTATTTTCTTTTCTTTTGTTTTTCCCCTCCAACCTTCAACCTCCCCCTTCCCTCATCCCTTCCACTCGGACTCCCTCCTCGTCTATCTCTACACCTCTTTTCCTCTGTCTTTTTGCTGCAAAGAAAAAGAGTGTGACGGGCTAGAATAACGGATCGTGTACCGGGGACCCCAGGAGATAAATGACTTTCGAGGAAGTTTCGGGACTCGAGGGTATAACACACGTGTAGAGGCGGTACGGCTGAAAAAGGATCCCTCTAGTGAAGGAAAGATACGAGAGAGAGAGAGGGAGGAAAAGGGTGGTAGAGACGGTGAAGGGGAGGGGGAGGGAAAAGGATCTCCTCTTCAACCCGAAATGACGTCCCCGAGGAAATATATCTGTGAAGCCAATCGGTGTCACTCTCCCGGTGTTCTCCTACATACGAGCCTCATTTTCTCACCCTTGCTCTGTTCGCGAGTGTTTTCCTCCTTTCCTGGCGGATGTTTTTGTCCGCACGCTCTCGATTCCCTCGATTTCCTACTCCGGGCCTCTCACACAGTCTCGATAATACTTTCGAGACTTCGGAAAGACGGAAAAACCGAGTATCATTTTCATTTAGTTTTTTTTCTTATTTTTGGCATTTTTTTGTTTTAATGTCGCTGAGATTGAGATGTCGATGATAGGGGACTGTGATTTTTCTTGGATTTTTCGAGGACGGAAGGGAGTCTGAAGAAAATGAGTATTTATTTTGGAGCTGTGAAAAATTGATAGGTGTCGAGGATTTTTTATTTTTTATTTTTATTTTCGAAGAATTTTGTTTGGAGTAGCTCGGAAAGTAAAATTCAAATTAATTCACTTAATTCTGTGAATTGACATTCATTAAATGATTTAAAATTGATTGGCGAAGTATAATATCGATTTCGATTGTTTTCGATCGAAATAAAAAATGTCTTTAATGGAATGATGAAATATCGTTAAATTTCACCGGAAATTTTAATGTGAATCCGACACTGGAAACTTTGACAATGATGCGAGTCACGTAATTTTTCGTCTGAAGGTAATTCGGGTACAAGTGGAGGCTTCCTTTTGAGCCGAGGGTATTTTGCCTTTACGGGGACACGAGTCCAAGGGCCCTTTATATTTACGTTCAAATAACGAGGGTTAGGGTGAAATCGGATAGCTCCGAAAAAGGTCCCTCGAAGAGCCGGTGCTCGGTACCACCTGTGTCCCGAAAACGCGTCGATTGTTGGGTAAGCCTGAAAAAAAAAAGATGCTCACAATGGCCGCATTGTATTCTCATGACGCACCTTACGCGAAGTCAACTTTTCAATAGGTTCCTCGGCATTCAGCTCGTGATTCAATTAGTACCGAGGGGAGGGGTATTATTTTCAATTAATTATCAATCATCATTATCAGCACGATCGAGCGTCATTTAAACAAAATAATAATCGGATAAAGGTTAAAATGCTTTTGTAGTTGCTTTATCGCCTTTTTTTAAACTGATAAAAATTGCAATTTCGATTTTGCTAAAACTTCGGGGTTAAAGGGTCGAGTATACGTTTCCGATTATGAATTTTCGTCGAAAACTCAAAATGAAGCCAGCTAAATTCGACATTTTCTTTTCATAGATAATCGACGATCCGTGAGAAAAATTTCAAGTTTTGCAATTAATTTTATAGTCCCAATATTTATAATTAATTTAATCGTGTAAAAAATTCGTACCTAATAAAATTCACACTGTAGTGCGTAAATGCGTAATCAATATCATCGCGTGTAAATTCAATTTTGAATAGAAATTCCTTTTACATAGAGAATCAAAAAGTAAAAACAAATTTGCAAGAATTCATTATAAAAAGAAAAAAAAGAAACATTGAAAACTGAAAAAAAAAGAGTGCACTCGATAGTTCGTAATGTTCGAGGGGTTACACGAATTTGTACAAAATTGAAGTGGGAGTACGAAAGCAACGTTGCTCTTAGGAGGGTAGGGTGTCAGTTGGTGAGTTACCACCAGTGGAAGCATCCCTCAATCCTTTCATACGTCTGTAGGGTGGCCGAAGTAAGGAGAGCAAGGGTGACGCCGGGAGACAGTTCAAGTTTCGTGCGGTTTGCCACTCACGACCCACCAATCTTCTCCACCTCCGGATCTTGGCCCTTTTTATATCGGTTCCAGACAATAAAGCCCGGAGATCTTGTTTTGCCTTCGGCTGACCACGATGTGGCGAAACTCCTCCGTAAGAATTTTCTGTTTTTTTGTTTCTGTACGCCTCACCCCAAAGCAACCCTATTTTTAAAAAATTGTTTTTACTTTTCCTTCCATACGAGTCTTTTCCACTCGTTTCTCTATCCTCTTCCAGTCCATTCTATCGGTTCAGTTTTTTCAGTTTTTTCAGGCTTCTTTCTTAGCCCTCCCCCATATCCACCCTTCGCGTTTTTGCCACCCTTCCGAGGGAGTATTTTGTTCGTTCTATTTCTATTTATAAGTTTTGTCTCACTTCCGGGCCGCTTATGGACTCTAGAAATTCTCGGACGATTCCATGCCTCTTGACATCTCAACCCTTCGCTCTTTTCATCCTCATCCCTACCCTGTCTCTCTCGGCCAGTTTTCTTTTTCCTCGGTTGCTAACCGTTCGACAAGAGAGGCGAGATGCATTGTGTGTTTGGCTGGCTATTGTCTGAAACGTCGAGGAACCAGAGTCGGTTTCTGTTTGAAGATTTTGCTCTCTCGGAGGAAGACGCGATGACCGAGGGAATAGCGGAAAGTTGGGAAGGGGTTGAAAAGGGAGATGAAGATATTCCGCTCGGTCGACTCTTCCGGCACAATTTTCGATGGCGACGCCAAAGAGTTGCGGACGTTAACCGGGCTCGCAGTCCAAGAGGACTCCTGGTCCAACTCAGCCTCCTTCCATCCCCCAGTCCACCTTTTATTCTTTCTTCCCGTACAATTTCACCCCTCGAAATGCCTCGTTTCTACCCCCCCAGCTCTCGACGCACTTGGCACGTTCGCGAATTTACGATTTTGCCGGAAACCGAATCCTCTTCGCGCCACCCTTAACCCACCCCGTCTCACCCCTCTCGATACCCCGCGATTTCTCGTTCCGTAAACTTTATTATTCAACGTAGAAAGCGAACGAGAAAACAGGGGTATGACAAAACCCGCAGTGACCCCGATATCAAAGTGCTATCCCGGGAATACGGGAATCTAAGAGACGAACATTTCTACGGGACCTTCCATCCCCTTCTCGATTCTCTTCTCTCGTGTATCTCGTACGAACTCCGCTTCATTTTCTATTTTCGAATCGTTTCGAATTTCGTTCTCTTTTCTATTTTATTCGCCTCATCCGGAAAAATAGGAAAACAAAAGAGGTTGAAGTTCGCAACGTTGCGAGGCAACGAAAATCTTTATTTTTTAATTTCTCTATTTTTTTTTCAATGCAATCTCTATTTTTTCATTTCAATGCAACGAAAATCTTTATTTTTTAATTTTTCTATTTTTTTTTTTTCAATGCAATCGTAATTAAAATACCTCAATAATTATACGAATCTTTATTGTGATAACATAGAATTTAAATATGAACAAAAATATATCACCAATATATCACCTAATAATAGATTTAAGGAAATAAAAAAATGAGAAAATAAATTTCGTTGCGTCGCAACGATGCGAACTTCAAGTCCATGAAAACAATGGTATCGGACCATATCGCGTCGTGACGTTCTTTTCCCACATAAATTCGTCAAACTTTATTGGCCGGGGGACAAAGGAAAGAGGAACGGAGGACCATTTTTTTCTACACTCCTCTTTCATCAGAATGGACCTCAAAGCGTTGACACTTGCCGGTGTGTAGCAGGTGTTGTCAACGTGGCCTTTGACGCTATGGGATCTCGTACGAACTGCTTATTCTTTTATTATTATTATTATTATTATTACTTTTTGTTTTCTGATGGGCGAGAAAAACGGTCGAGCCCTTTCTCGTGTGCTCGTATACCGGAAACTAAAGGGGTCAAACGAAACCGGGGATTCTAAAGGAAAGCCACCATACTAAGGCTTTACCACGATTTTTAACGTGCCTCCGTTTCTTCAAAGTTGAACTCGATAATGATGCTAGTGAATATAGTCATTGGATCGATATGTTGATTTAGTTTAACGATTAAACGAACGATAATTATGGTACTAATGGGCTTCCATTTATAATTGAGCAATTAATTATTGTATTAATTCGCTTCCATTCGCAATTGAGTAATTAATTATTGTAACAATTATGTTTCATCCGTCCTTCAAGATATCAATTATTATGTTAATTAGCTTCCAGCCACAATTGAACGATTAATTAGTGTAATAATTACGTTTTATTCGTACCTTCAGCTATTAATTATATTAATTAGCGCCCATCCACAGTTGAATGATTAATTATTGTAATAATTATCTTTCATTTATAGTTGAGCAATTAATATTTTTTATAATTCCGTTTCATTCGTACCTTCAGTTATCAATTATTATATTAATTAACTTCCGTTTATAATAAATGAGCAAATAATTATTGCATTAATGAGTTTGTATTCATTGTTGGCCGTGATGATATTGAGGTTAATGTTATTCTTTAAGGACAGGACGAGAGTGAATTACTGTGGGAACCGTTCTCAAAGTCTTGAAAATTTCGTGGCTTCACCGGATTCACAGTTAGTGACCCTCGGACACACAAAGCTGCACTTGAATATACAAACGTCCGGCGGACTCTTTCGCGTTTCTCTCTTCCCTCGTCTACTGCGCCTTTATATTTTAAGGTCCCATGTAACAACGCTTCCCTTTGCTCGCTCTTCCGTCCGCCATATTCCATTCTGTACGATTCAACCTTCTGCTTTGGTATTTTTCACCTGTCGTTCATCGTCCTCTCTTGTTTCGCCTCGCTGCCCACGAGCCCTACGAAAGACCCGAAGATCAGGAGGATCGCGCCAAAGGCCAACCACGAAAACTCAAAACCACCCTCGAGCAAGACCTTTTCACGAAATTGCCACGTAAATGAGATTACTTACGCGCGAAATATGACGACATTGAACGGGGATACGACGAATATGAGGAAACCTCGTTAGGACACCCCCGGCCCAATGCTCACTTCGGATGCACTGAAAAAACATTTTTTTTTTCCTTTTTGCACCCTTCAAGCCTATGGGATAAAACCCTCGTTCTATCTTTGCGATCCGAGTGAATAAACAAAACGGGTTTTTTGCTTGGATGCGTTTATGATAAACGTCATACTCCGTCAAGTAAAAAATAAAAGATATATATTCTTGTGTTAGTTCTACTTCGAAATCCGTTTGGAATTTGATCGCATTGTGTAATGTGATCCACTTTACGAGAACAGCTTAAATATATATTTATTTTTAAATTGAATTTTTAAATTTATTTTTTCAAATAATTTTTATTACGTTTATATTCATTTTTCGTTATGCTTTTCATAAATTATTCATTTTATTATAAATATTGAGAATCATTTGTCAATTATCAATTTATCGAAATTTTCAAGATTTTTTTGTGATTTATTGACGAAATTATTAGGTTTGTCACGAAATATCGTAGAACTATTTTTGTAGATCATTCAATTTTACATAAAATCATGCTATCAAATAATTCAAACGCGATCTCATCCCGAAATTTATAAGGAAGTTCCACAACGCCATCTGCCAGCTTTCCATTCCTCAAAGAATCCAATTAAATTGATTAAATTTATTATTATTTGTTAAACGTATTATTAATTTAAATGAAATTTTATTTAGTTAAATTAAATTAATTTAATGTATGATTCAATTGAATTGAATTCAATTGGATAAATCAATTTTTGTTGCAAATAAAAAGAAAATTACTTTGGTAGCCTGGAGCCATAGAAATCGACCAATATTGCGATAGCCACTTATCCACGACCTAAATCTACTTTATATCATTTTCGATAACGATGAAAACAAAAAGTTGAAAGAAAAAATTAATAAAAATTCTAAGACAGAATTTCCATGAGGGATTTCCATTAGCGACAACAATCAGCCCTATAACGAGTTGGGCGAAGCAAACGTCTTGGAAACGTTACCCTAGTTATTCGTGGGTTTATCTTCCGATCGTTCATTTTTTTTTTTATGCTGGATGAAAAAGTTGAGCATGCAACGGAGGAGAAAAAATACGGTTGTACGGAGAGTCTTATCGGAATTGAAGTAAAGCGATCGAACTATCGGATGGGTCAACACGCCCTTTCGCACGTAATCCTCTTTCCAGTAAAGTCGAAGACGATTTATCCCCCTTTTTCCACCATATCCTTTAAACTCTTCCACCTCCCCCTCCCCCTTAGCCCATCCACCCACATTATCCCTCACCCATATTCGACGCGTGTTTTTTTTGCTCGCGTTTTCATTTTTTCCGCCTATTTGGCCCTTTTGTCATCCGTACCATCGCTACGAGGGTGGAAAACGTCTTTTTTCAACTTTTGAGGGGTGAGAGGGAGAGGGAGGCAGGAGAGAGAGAAAGATTCATTGATAAAATTACAAAATATAAACGCGAAGAAAGTTTGCAAAAAAAATTTTTTTTTAAATATAAAAGATATCTAAAAATAATAAAAAATCATGATAGTTGATACTATCATTCTTTCTCATTCTTAAGATAACGGTGATTACTCTAAAAGGATAATTAACCGCAATAATAGAATATAATAATGATAACCTATAATCCAATAATAATAATTACATTGTACTAATGGAACTATGATAATAATAATATAATAACAATGATCGTAATTCTATTACATAATACTAAATATGGTACTCCCGCTGATGATAATAATGATAGATAATGCATCGAATAATAATAATAACGATTTCACAAAAAATATACAAAAACGCAAAACTATTTTCTTCTAATATCGAGAACGTAACAAAACCCTAGAAAAACCTCAGATGTAAATACACTAGTGATAATGATAGTGATAGTTCCGTAAGTTTAAGCTTTTAAATAATAATAATAGTAATAAAATAATGACAAAATAATACCGGAACAAACCCAAACAAACCCGAACAGGGATAGTAATTCTATAAAATAATAATAATGATCATAATAATAGTAATAGTACTATCACTGATATTGATGCTGATGATGATGATGATGTTACAATAATCCTCATTACAACAAAAAATAATGTTTTTATAAAAATAAAGTTGATAATTACGGATTGATTGATTGATTAAATTTATTATGCTTTAGTGCGATAACACTTTAAGGCAAAAAAATAAGAATCAAACTTTACAACGGTTTTATAGTTAAAACTAGACTTAAAACTAGACATCCAGGAGCAAGGAAGTCACCAAGAGCATTTGAGATAATTACAATAATATTAATAAGTGAAAATAATAAAGAAGACATTATCAGAGAGAGAGGAGAAATAACGAAAAAGAGAAAGGGTCAGAGGGCAAATGGTGTACTCGGGGGATGTATTGCTCTCGTTTCTAGCGCAGACGATGGGTCTTCCAAGTTTCGATCGAGTATGAAGGAGCGTGTGGTACACGCGAGGAGGGAGGGGAACGAGACTCGAGTTTTGTGACGATAAAACGTCGCTTCTTCGATTTGTCCCCGGCAAACTGTCGCAATGACGGATCGACCCCCCCCCCCCTCCCTCTTCGTTCGTCCTCCGTACTCGAGGCTCGGCTATCCTCCTTCCAACCGAAAACGTTGTACATCTCCTCGAGTCTCTTCGTCTTCCTGACTGAGTGACTTCCACCTCGTCGTCTTTCGTATACTCTCGTTGCGGAGGAGAACATGACGCGACGTCGTGTCCTCGCTGATCACGCCATTCTCTTCTCCAGCAAACACTTTTCACTAGGAAATAACTCGTGGATGGATAGAGCCTCGTTTCAACCTTTGACGCAGCCAATTTTTACGGCTCTCGGGAGATACTCGATCCTATCTAAAACTGAGTGACATCACAGGTGGGAAAACTGCCACTTTCGACCACCAAACTTACGTTCCTCTTTTATCTAATCAAGCACCAAGCAAAATTGTCACTCGTCTGGGTACAAACTACGAATAACGCCTAATCGTTTTCAGTCTGAGTCTGAAAACATCGATTTTTGATAGTTTTTGGTATGGAACTGTTGAAACGATAAAATCTCATTTTATATGTAGACTCGTTAAAGCATGACTTTTTTCAAAGGTTTTAAAGGCCAATCTCGAAATACTCAACTCTGAATGTATCGACAATGGCCTGACTATTTCAATTATTTTTTAGTTTGAAAAAAACGATAATTGTGACACCGATACCTCCATAATTGAAAATAATCATTTAATATAATAATAAGATTGTAATTTCATAAAATGATGATAACAATAATTATACAATAAAAATAATTACGAGAATGATAATGATGAAAATAATTATTACAACTATGACAACGCCACTGATGAGCATAATTTTAAATAATACAATAAATTACAATTTAAAAAAATGACGACACTCTGCATTACGTGACACTCCCGATTGTAACCTCTCAAAGATTAGTTTTTCGAAAACGCCGAAACTCTCGTAATTTTCAACGAAAAGTCGAAATACAAATTTTCATGGATTTAACTTAAAAAAATGACGCGTGTCAATACGTCGTCTAATTTAACCCCTTAAAAAGAGAGGATCGAAAAATGTCTTGGTAAATGGTGTCTTCGTCGTAACATCAACATGCCCTTCAAATGCGATGCTTCTCGTTAATGACAAGCTGATGAAAAAATTAACTAATTTCAACCGAAAAAATAATAATTTTTAATTGGTGTAGATTTGTATATGGAAAACTGGAAATGTGTTCAGATTTTGTTTTGTTTTTGATTCGGCAATCAGAAAATTGTATTCTTTTAGGAAAATAAATTTCAGAGAAGTACAGGGCCCTCGATAATGTCCTTAAGGGCTTAAGCGATATAATCTATGACATTTACGACGGCGTCTCTCAAAGTTAACTGTACGGATTTTGGGTTCTCTCATCCGCTCTTAACTGGTTCATAATCTCTCCCGGTGAATTTATTGTCTTGATAGCCCTGAGTTCCGGGGATGATTTGTGCCCGCTTGTTGAACGAATCTTAAATCGTATATCCCTCGATACGATGCGCTAATACCCTCGTTGCAATTCCAAGCTTCTCCGGGAATTAGAGATTTCGATTTTTGTTTTGTCACTTCTCTGCTCTCTTCCCATCGCTCCCTCTTCTCTTTCGTTCTCTCCCTCTCTTTCTCTCTCTCGCTTTTGCTCTCCACGAAGCGATGGGGGATTAAATAGCCAGGGCTTGAATTATTGCGCGGAGGGGTTCTTCCCAACACTTGAACGCTCTTCCAGCTGGTTGGAAATGTAGCCACCCGAGAGACCCAAACCTCCAAATCCGCACGTGGTCAACGATCTTTACGTTCCATCTTCCCAGATGTACACGTATATCCGAGCTTTTCCATTTTCATTATCGCAAACCAAAATAATAAGCAAAAACCAGCTCGAATCAATCATGAGGTTGAAGATCGCAACGTTGCGAAGCAACGAAAATCATTATTTTTTAATTTCTCTATTTTTTTTCTCTGTAATCGTAAATAAAATACCTCAATAATTATACAAATCTTTATTGTGATAACATGGAATTCACGTATGAAAAAAAAAAATATTTCGCCAAATAGGAAATTTGAAGAAATAAAAAAAAATGAGAATAGAAATTTCGTTGCGTTGCAACGATGCGAACTTTAAGTCCATAATCAATCAACCTTTCGTGAAAACGAAAAAAAAACGTGGTCTTGTCGAGTAAATGGATTTGCACTATCACGAGAAATAAAAAAATGCCGATAAATAGTTTTCCCACGGTTAGGATGTCCACGCGAGGACCAATGTTTATCTAATTAAATGATAGTTTTTGAAATAAAAATTAACGTCAAATGGAATAGTGGGGCAAAATTATTTAACGTTTTAGCGCTAATTGAAGTTTACATTTGCTTTGTTTGATTCAAAAGTTACGGTTATGCGACGATGATCATTGAGGATTATATAAATTAATTAATCATTAATGCTGAAGGAACGTGTGAAATTACTGAAGAATTGTATGGCTTTTTCTTGTTTGTACTTGTCAATTAAGTTTCGTATCGCATTTAATTGAAAAATATATTAATCGTCGATGGTGATATAAATAATCTGATGATCTTAGAAAAGACTTTAAAAGTGCCGGCCAAACTTTAGAAATAAATATTGATATTGTCAATTTATAATTTTTTTATCATTTCGTAAGTTCGAATAAGTATTATAAATAGTGTATGATTCATTGTACAAGATATAGACTGAAACGTGCCTCTTTTTGTTGAGCTTGTCCTGAACAAAAATTATTAAAAAATTCACTGTTTGTTTTCGATACAAAATAATTTGCTTATCATTAATAATTAATAAAGAAATAAGTTTTCCTTTGTACCGCGTTACAATCATGACAAAAAATACCTAAAAATTCACCTCTTTACGCGATCAAAATTACCTACCTTATTATTAATAATTAATCAAAAATAAATGCTGTGAAAATAAGTAAAATACACCCGTTTAAAAAACCGTGCGTCCCGCATTTCAAAAACCATACTTTAACGAAAAAAAAAAAAGTGTTGAAAGTAGACCCATCATTTTTATCGTCATATCTACACAAATTGCCTTAACCCTACAATTCCAGTGCCAATACTAGGTCTCCCTCTCCAAGTGTCCCAACCCTCGAAAAAAAAAGACTGAACCCTCGCGATTAATACAAGCCAGAAAACATCCGAGAACTTTTCTAACTCGGTTCAAAGTGCCCATTCTCACGTGCTCATCCCCCTTTTTATCCAGGTTTGTGGGCATCCGCTTGAGTTCATCGGGCGAGTGTATTACCCCCACCCCCCCCCCTTCCTTTTCATCCCCTTTTCGTTCCATCGTGGAATGACTCCCGGACATTGTGCTTGGTTGAATGAAACGGAGAATGCGATGTTTAGAGTGGGGTTATACGATCGTACGGCGTGTAAAATATGAGCCTGGTCAGGCTAAGCCGCCCATAGATCGTGTGGAAAGCTGAGGAAGCTCTCGGGGCTCTCCCCTCCCCTCCCTCTCCTCTTACGCCTTTAGAAAGTGGAAACGAGCGAAAAACGCAATAAAAACATGTCAGAACTGAAGAAAAAGAGAATGGAGCGGGGAAGGGGGGGGGGGGGGTTACGTAAGCGAGATGGAAAGAGGGGAAAAATGTCAAGAGAGAGCGAGAGAAAACGTTCGAGACGAGTAGAACGTTGGAGGATCGGACAGAGACAGGTATAAAAATCCCCCCTACCTATTTCTTGGGCGGTGGGGGGGGGGGGGATAACGCTCTTTCGGTTACCAGAGTCTGCTCTTTCGACGCGAGGAATTTTCTTACGTGCCCTGCCTACTCCATGCACTGCCCACAGTAACCGGAATGCACGCCGCGACTCCGTGGGATCCTCTCTTTCTCTTTTGCTATGGTTTTTTTTTGTTTTTTTTTTTGTCGTTTCCTCTCGTTTTTTAACGGAACGTAGTGGATAACTTTCAGACGTATATGCGGGACACGAACGGACACGGGAATGCACCTAGGCGTCTGATATATCAGGGTCAATAGATCGGTGTTAACGGATAATAGTACTGTCTCGAAAAGGCTCCAAAAGGGGTAATAAATGGGTCTTCAGACGAGAACGTAACCTCGAAATATTGGGAGATGTCGGATAGTGAGATACTTTTGTGACGTTTGGATCGTGGGTGTCATATTAGTCTTATTTGATTTTTGTTTGGTTCGTTTGTATAGTTTCATCTTATCTAATCTCAGCTCGATATTATCTTGATACGTAATGTCTTTTGCTGTCTGATTTATTACCACGTAATGCGATTTAATTGAATTTCCTGGGGTTGACAGGAAATTTTTAAAATTCCTTATCGCAATCGCCTCGCTTTTTTTCGTTTTTGGTAACGCAAATACTTGCTTTCAAATGTCGATCATCTATTGTTTTCCAAAATTTTGATCATTTTTTATTTTTATTCTTCTCAGTCTGTATATAAACAAGTAAACGAATATATAAACCTTATTTTTGAAAATTCGTATAAAAAAAATTGTATACATTTTTTTAGGTTTGTACATACATAAATTAAGAAGAATATAAATAAAGAATTATATAATCATTTTTCATACAAATTAAGGCAGAAGTATATAGCAAATAATAATATATAAAATAACAACAAAATACGTTATAAAAATATATATATTAAGGGCTCTTTTTTTCCGTGTGTTTCAGGTAAGAGCAGATCAGATCCAAACTTTCATTGCACCGTGCAAGATCTCCAAACAGTAAGTTTCAATTCGTCGAAAAAAAATTCTTCGTATTTTTGTATCGTTGCAAACTTTGAACAATTTTGCTTGTCGACTACGATACATACGTGCGCAACACGTATACGATTATTATGACGTACGCGCATACGAGTACGTACCCCCGCCCCTTCCCGGAGGAAAAAAAAGAAAAAAAAAATGTTTGCACTACTTTTCGACGAGTAAGGTAATCTGGTCTAGGAGTACGCACTTAAGATTCAAAATATTCTAAAGAAATAAATATGAAGTCTAGGAAATCAAATAAGCATTTGATGTTTATTTTGATGTAACCTGCACTTAGAGGTGCTGGGCGAAAAAAAAATCAAATCCGGCAAAAAACGCAAAAATTACGTATGTTACAGACTTTTGCTCAATTTTTCGAAATATTTTCAAAATGGTAAAAACATTTCGAAAAATTGAGCAAAAGTCTTTAAACTTACGTAATTTTTGCGTTTTTTGCCGGATTTGATTCTCTTTTCGTCCAGCACTTGTAAATTCAGGTTACATCAAAATACGACTGAAGTTAGCCCTGCTAAGATTTCCCTGCTCGTGCTTTTGAAACAAACACGAAGCGCTTACGATAAATTCAGCATGTGTCAGGCATCGTCTTTAAAAACTTCACAGTTTATTTCCCATTTACCAAATAATTGCATTCTTGTTTCAAAACTACTTTCAAAATGGTAAAAATATTTCGAAAAATTGAGCAAAAGTTTATAAACTTACGTAATTTTTGCGTTTTTTGCCGGATTTGATTCTCTTTTCGTCCAGCACTTGTAAATTCAGGTTACATCAAAATACGACTGAAGTTAGTCCTGCTAAGATTCCCCTGCTCGTGCTTTTGAAATAAACACGAAGCGTGGATGAATTCAGCGTTTAATTATTATTTAATGGGTGCACGTGGGTGCTGCCGTGGTGCGAAGCCGCGAGGATGCGAGAGAATCGCTTCGAAGAGTCATTACCGGGACATTTGTGTCCTGGAATATCCATCCTGATATTTGTCACGCACGAGATACGAGAATATACGTGCGTGCTAGGATCCACACAGGAGCCACGAACGCCTACATCCCCGTTGAGCGAGTGGACGTATTAACGGACTCTCGAGCTTGCAAAGCTCGCTAGCAAAGCTTTTCTGCGTTGCGTATCTCGCACACTGCGAAAGGCTGGAGGGTGGAGGAGGAGAAACTACGAGGACTGGCGCGAAGAGCGAAGGCTCGGAGGGGTAGAGGAGAGGCTTGACGCAAACCCACGGCTGGGGTATATACGTATAGACGAGGTCAGCGAGAGCCCCAGGTCCGGGGCCTTAAATCCGGGCTTATGAATGCGTAATGTCCATGATTCTCTCGCAACTACCCTCCGCTCTGGTGCAAACCGTATCAACCGAATACCGCGATATCATGGTGTAATGCATATCGTCTACAATTTCTGCCGTGTCCTCTCCCTCTCTCTGCGTCGCTCGGTCTCCATGATCATATTTCTTCGATCTCTCGATCTCTCTCTCTTTGTTTTTACATTTATTAACTTTAATTCATTGTTAATATTTCAGTAATTGATGTTTATCGATATTGAATTAATTGATAAAGAATAATATTGATTTTTTTATGCATATTGAATCAATTTATTCTGCCGTTGATTCATTTTCGTTTTATTAATTTTCAATTTCGTAATTATCTTGAGTAATGAATTGATTCTTATTTTTAATACAGTTTGAATGAAATAACTTTGGCATTTATTAATGTTTATTTTTTAATATTTTTCCATTGCCACCGTTTTTATTTTTACTTGTTTCAATTCTAGTGATATTTATTTTTATGCAGTTGAAGCTCGATCGATTTACTAATACTAGTTATTTTTATTTACAATTAGATACGTTTTATCCATCCGTCCTTCGTCCCTCTCCTCCTTAAATGCTGTTTTTTTTTCTCTCTTTCCCTTCGTCGCTGTTTGTTTCTTCGGTTTTACCACATTTTTATAGCCTCCTGATCGTGCCTCTCTGTTTTTCGTCTTTTTCGTTTTCTCTGATCCTTTTTTTTTTTTGGACCGATAATCCTACGAGAGAGATTTTTTTATCAGCACTCGATGACGACCGATGCGAGAATTTAAATCGATGGTTTGATCACGTGTGAATAGAGGGGGAGGGGGTCATTAGCTTATTGGCGTTTTATCGTTTCCCTTCCCTTTCCCTCATTTCTCCCTTCCCCTCCTTTAACTCACTCCCATAACTGGACTTATGGGCACCTGCGAATGTGTTCGCGTGCCAGTAAGTCCGGAAGGGAAGATGAGCTCGGTTCAGTCGAGCATCGAATTATTTCATAATAACCGGGGTAACGCGATACACTCATGCGTGGAGGACAAACGATGGAGAGAACGCTATATTATCCCTTTGAAATTTTATCCGATACGCGTTAAAACTTCCCCGAATTGTTGACCCTGCTTCCGAAGGGGCTGACGATTGCCCATTTTTCCGATAATATTCCCGATACCTCTCAAATTTGATATTCCAGTATTGCGTCGCGCAGAAAAACCCGCTTTTGCAAAATTAGAATCGCTCGGCTGGAAAAAAAATACTGGTATGATTAACCGACGCTGATGGTTGGGCGGTCGGAGTGCGGCTCGGGCGATCACTGATGTTAAGCAGCATCGAGAGAGGCTGATACTTGGTGCGGTGACCGTTTAGCTGTGCTCTAGCTGGCGCATCGACCAGTGAACGGGAGGCCGTTTTTTCTCATGCTTTGATATAGATACTTCAATACAAAGTGTGTACACCAAAGGATCAGGCAAATATA
>JAPYZJ010005445.1:0-11564 GCA_030522765.1 Ophioninae sp. B BG-2022a
TTTTGTTTTTGGGAAAATTTTATATTTAAAATTAATATATGTAAAACAAAACTATCGATAACTTAAGCGCAACTAAATGGCTGATAAATAAATAAGAAGCAAAGTTTTTTATTTACATTATCTTTTTTTTTTTATAACACAAAAACAAAATGGTATTCCATATTTGGTTACTTTCCTCTAGTAATTTAAAGATGAAAATACTAATTTTCTTTGACCGTCTTTGCCGGAGTAACCGATACTCAAAAGTGCCGAAATCCGAAGCGTTTGGAAGCTCCACCCGTATCATTGAGACCCAACGACGCGCGTTTGGAAGATCGCGGTTTACAGAGTGTTCGGACTGTGGGAGATTCGAAAATTGCACAGGTCAATGCGAATGATAGGAGCAGATATGTATCGGAAGTTTCGCACGGTGGAACATCAAAGTAGCGAATCACTCGCGAATCGCCGGTGAGAGCGGTTCGCAAAGAGAGATACCGGGTAGAGAGTGGGAATATAACGACGACTCGATCTAGCATAATTTATGAGGCCTGCGTGTGCGCATTCATCAATTACGCGCTCGAGGGGCGCACGCGTGCTTCTAATTTGCATCTAGCCAACGTCGATAAGTTATTCGCCGTATCAACGCGATATAACTATCGATAACGGTATCGCAACGAGTACAGTACAGCTGATCCCGTATTTGTGAGCAATCATTGCTGTTCAATGGATTATCGATATATACGAACCAGCGCGTGTAATTATCGGCATGTGTGTACGTCGAGGGCGAGTTCAATCGTGATTACGTCAGAACTTCCATCGTTCGAAATTTTTTCCTTCATTTTTGCAAATTTCTTTCGACGGATTTGAACAACGAAAATCGCGCAAAGATTTCTCGGGAGCTTTATCTTTGAATAAGAACGCGACGATTTATTGGGCATTCTCATCTTCGGATAAGAATGTAAACGTACGAAAAAAAATCAAACAGAGCCTAACCCAAACAAATTTTCGGAATATCAGTTGGCAGATTTGTTGAAATATGCAAAATATTATTTTGGAGATTTTCTGACATGTACAATGTATGATTTAGCAGGTCCCTCAAATTTTGATAAACATTGTTTTACGAAGTTCTTAAAATGTGCATTATTCGATTTTATATATTTTGAAAATATCCGAAAACTTTGCAGGTTTCTTTAAATATACAGAATATATCATTTTTTTCAAATTTCTGAAACTATGCAATGACCATTTTGGGAATTTCTTTCGAGTATGCGAAATACGCTCTCGAAGTTTTCTCGGAGATCGTTAAAAAGAACCCAAACAAGGACTAACTCAAACACTCAAAACTAGCAAAAGTACGTTTTCGAAACCCAAAAAATCGCAAAACCCAAGCCAAAACCGAACCAAAATATGATTTCGCATTTCAATCACAGAAATCGCTGAATAAAAATTCACAAAAAAAAAATTTCCAAACACGACTACGCTGTTTCATCGACCAAAACAAGCTCAAACAAATCTGCAAAAAATTAAATTGTCGATTCGTGGAGTCTGATGTTGGGTCGTCCGATTAGCCGAACTTCATGAATGGCTTTTACGATTCTCGGACATTTATTTATGCCGAGTTAATACGAGCGGATACGTCGAGTTGCCCTGAAATAAAATGGCAGGCATTAGGTATCGTTTGCGGTTTTCATATCGCGTGTACGTCGACGTACAGTAAAGAAGAAAAAAAAAAAGGAAAAAAAAAGAATGTTCCGTGAGAGAGAAGAATAACGCGATTACTCTTGCGAAGTATCCGACCAGCAGAAGGACGTATCAGGGGAACAACACGAAGAAAACTGAAAACTGTTCATTTATTGCCTGCACTTGGCTCTATTTTCCATTCCCCGTTCCCTCCCCCTTGGCCAACACGACAATGGCTCAATCAATTTGCCTCGCAGATTGTAACGATCACAACATCGCGAGGTCGCTCCAATTATTTCTACGGCTTCAGGAAATGCCCCGAGTTGCCACAACGTGGGCTCGTTTCAGGTGTTTAATCGTTACGTTTAAGGCTCAAACGAAGCTTGATGAACCTCATGATCTTTGCGATCACATTGGTCGTTTTCGACTGTTTGCACCCCTTGAACGTTTGCACCCTTTTGATTTCGTCACTTTGCTATATCCAGTTGTTCAGAGATGCAGCTTCAACTCCATCCCATGGTTCTTCCTTTTTTTGGTTTTTTCTTTCGGTTTTTTTTTTCGCGTTCCCTCCGAGTACACTTTGTCTTTCGACGATAGGATTTCTTCAGACGGGCGCATTTTTGCACATCCACTTTTCACCCCAACCACTTGCTCTCTCCGGTCCTCCGGAACTGTTGATACATCGCGCACGGATACACACACGCGTACTCTATTGGACAGGATTCTTGGCAAGCGGAATATAAATAGGCGAATCGGGTGATAATGTATTCGGTGGAAAGAAATTCTGCTCTCTGGAAATTCGTGATCTCTCGTAGGTTTTTCTCGATGTTTTTTTTATTGAACCAGACAGAGAGATTAATAGTTAGATAGATAGATTGTTAGTTTATCAGTGCAGTAAGATACAAAGGATTTTCTGGTTAACAATCTACAATTTGGTGAAACAATTTATGGTATAATTAGGAATGCAATTACAAAAAGAAATAAACATTATTTTTGAAAGATTATAAAAAAAACGGAACAATTTATAGTATAATTTGGAATACAATTAATACAACAACAATACTTATATAGTAAACAATAATATTCATCGTACGATTAGGAACACGATTTTTTGATAATTATAACGATTTAAAATAAAATATTATGAAATATATTATGAATATATATATAATAACATATATGGAGAGAGAGAGAGAGATGATGATGATATAATTTATTATGCCCTCGTCTTAGACTTTCGGGCAAAAAAGAAGTAACAAAAATAACGTAGAAACTTAAACACAACTTAAAATTAATATACACAAAGAAAATAATAATAATTAGAATGACAAAAAATAATAACAATAATAATGATTATAAAAATAATAACCAGAATAACCAAAATAGCGGTGATAATAACAAAAAATAACAATAATAATGATAAATAATAATAGTCATAATAATAATCATAGTAGAAAATAATACAGAGAGAGAGAGAGAGAAAGCGACGTTATCTGTTGTCTCTCTGGTTCTCTGTACAAAACTATTAAACTACAATTCCTCGGTATTCACCCACTGTACTATTTACGTTACGGATCTCGTCGCGTTCGCCGAAAGTAATAAATAACGATTAGCATATTTCCCTTTTATCAATAGCTATCGTAGCGAAACCGGGTTCTGCAATATTTCATCGGATACTCGCAGCTTCACTTCTATCTATTTCCTTCTTTTCTTTTATTTCTTTTTTTCTCTTCTTCCACTTCCTCCATTCCGCGATCTAAAAAACTTTCGAAACCGTTCACGGTATTAGAAGAAAACCTGATTTTTTATTGATACTACTATTTCGTTATTATAAGCCCTTCGTTATCGACGATCGATACGATTGTACCAATAATCGAATTATGTTCCCATGAATCCAGTCTGGAGTTTGATAGATTACGATAATTAATACTAATGAACCTAATACTAATGAACCACATTTCGAGGATCAGGTATACTGCAGGTCCATCCGACTGGTGTTACGCGAGTGTAAAAGCACACGTACACATAAAATGGCTTCATTAATAGTGCTTATAGTCACGACAGGTCTGGTCAGCTTTGGAGCTTCGAGTGAAGAGAAACGAGGCCAAACGTACTCCCGCCTGATTCATTTTTTACTCATGCATATCATTTCAATGGAAAACTTATCGGCTGCGGTATTCTCTCTTTTGCTTTAAGGGGTAAAAAAAAAAGTGAGAGAGAAAAAAGACCAACGCAGCTGGAGTATCGAATTTCTTGACTCGTATTCTATATGCAGACTTTACTTTACATCCGGTCGTGCACTTTGTACTTTTACGTTTCGCACCATTCGTAAAAGAAAAAGATGGCAAAGAATGTAAGCTCGAGTTATACACACTCGTACCAACCCACATAAATACGCAATATAAAAGCAAATGTGAATCATCATCGTGTGATACCAGGCGAAAAAAGGGCAAAAATGGAACCCCCCCCCCCCCCTCCTACCGTTAATCGACGATCGCGAAAGCGCGTGTGGATTTTTATCGCGGGTGCGGGTTTCTCGTATGTCGGTCGATACAATACGCGAAACGCCTCATAGTTGGGAACATGCCCGAGTGGCGCAAGTGCCCCCACCGCGCGAAAACGGAAATCGTTTCACCTTGACTTCGCCTCGGCACTTCGCGAGTACCTTTTATTACGTATATACGAGCTAAGAATTTTCCGGCTCGGTGCACCCGGCTTGCATCCCACTTCCATTTCGTTTAAACCCTTACGACCGTTTGAAAATTGTCCGCGTTGAATTAAAAGTGTAAAAGAACGGATATTTAAAAAATCTTTAGAATTTCTGTATATTTGAAGAATTATACTTGTAGGTCTTTACAGAATAATAGTAATAATAGTGATGAATTATTTTCGATTTTTTTACCAAATAATTCAGTAGTCATAAATATAAATCGATCGATTGATTGGGCTACGTTTCAAATAAATATATGCCTGGAGTTTGAATCGTAGCGACGCAACGAAATTTCTCGTCTTACATTTTTATTTAATTATTTTCAGTACTTCACCAATTTTTTTTTTCACAAACACGAATCTTTGTTTTCTACAGACCCAGGAAAATGTTTGTAGCTTTCTCGCAACGTCCTAATCTCATTGGTTTAAATAAAGTTAAATCAAAAAATAGGATACCCATATATTTTTTGTTTTTAAATTATAGACGTTGTCATTAAAAGTTTTAATTATTAATATGAGAGCTAAAAAATGACTGTATGGATATATCCTGAAAGCACCCGGTGATTACCGACCAAAAACGTTTTCGATATTCGCAAATAATTTATGAACGTCCATTAAATGGGAGTGAGAGATTAAAATAAAAAAAAAGTTCGAAAAAGCTGTACCTGGAATAAATAAATAATAAGATAATGAGTTTAAGAATTGTCATTAGCGTATGAAATATAAAATCACAATGGAGGGCAATAAAATATCAATGTTTAAGGCTCATCTTTCACCTGGAATCTTATTTCACCTTATTTCAACTACTGAATGGAGAAATACGAAAAAATGTCAAATTTTCTTTTGGTAAACTCTAATATATATATATTTGTATATATAAGTACAAACGAAAGGTTGAAGTTGGGGATGGACCTTGGTTAGTCTGGCACAGTACTGTGCGTTAACCGGGTCATTGGGTCACTCCCGCGGTGGTGAAGCGCATCCCCACGAGTTTTGCTCATGTTTCCCTTGCACGCGCGAGCGCATCGCGCAACTCTCAACTTTTCTATCTCTCTCTCTCTGTATCTTTCACTCCCCCGTATATCTCCAAGGAAAGTCCTCGTCATACATAATCCGTTGGAATCCGAAAATTCCTTCCGGTTTTCATTTTTAATAATTGTTTTATTTTTTATTGACAGAAATTTGTGTAACCCTATAGCAAAGATACAAATGTATCTTTATGTGTTATCACTTTATTTGTATATGTATTTTTCTTTATTGTTATCACTTTATTTTTTAGCTTGAAACAAAAACATTTTTTCTGGACATGAAAAAGCTGAAAATTTAAGTGGATAGAATCAAGAAATTTTCATTTTTTAGTTTCCAACATCGTTCGAGTGGAAACAAAAGACGAACTTGTTTCAAATCTCCCTTCTCGAATTTTCTGATTGAAACGAAATGATGGGGAAGTTTGCGTTTCTGGAACGTAATGACAATAATTGCTTTTTTTTTCATTTTCAAATTTATTCAATGATAATTTAAATCACAACGGGTGATATTTAATGAGATTGAAAATGAGAAATTCCTAATCATTTTCGGTGTATTCTTCAGTATAGGCTTGCAGTTTGCATCTCGATGCAAAAAATCGATGACCATGAAGTTTGCATCGTTGAAAAGCATCGACGAAGATATTCATTTTAATTAAATTCCAAATATCATATTTTGAATTCTTCGCATTTTGAAAATTCTATATTTCGTTCCAAATTTCATCAAAAATTCGACATTTCAAATTTCCGGTGAATTTTTCGTTTTCAATTGAAGTCGAATGTCCGAGTGCGCAAAATCAATGTACAGTGGGGTATAAAAATCATCCGTTATAATAATATTGAATAGAGCATTGATTTATAAGGGAAAAAAGGTTGCTCTATAGGTGGACGATATACGTTCGTGTCGCGTGAAAATAAAGAAAATGGAAAAAGGCTTTGGCAAACGTCGCCCATATAATTTTCCATTTTCCTTTGCACTCAAGGCCTCTTGTATGGCTCTTGTGAAGCTTGCAAAGGTCTCGCGTGCGAGAAACTGTTCTCGCGCACGCAAAGCTTTTCATCATCGGCTCGAACATCGCGATGCCTGTGTATACGCGTATTTAGGTGCAAACGTGCGTACACTGAGGAAAAAGCACAAGGAGATGTTACCTGAGAGAGGAAACGATTCAGCTGTGTACTCGTACACGAACCCACACGTAGAAATATTTCTTCATGAGTTTGAGTGCCACTTGCTGGTCCTCGTATGACTTTACGACACTCTACATAACCTACAAAAGCTCCCTTTTAGGCGTGACCCTACACAGTTGGGTTTTGCGTCTGTTTCCATTTTTTTTTCTCCCCCGTGCATTCGTGTTTTCTTTTTAGCTTGGTGAACCATTTAACCGGTGACGAAAAGGGTCAGCTGTGACCGAGGCTCTCGCCGCGAGCAATTTGCGAGAGTCGTCAAGAATAAAATAATAAAAAAATTAAAAAATAATGAAATTTGCACCAATCTCGAAAAATAGGGAATAATATTTTTTCAAATAATCATTGTAAAGATTGAAAGAAAAAAAAAAACATTTTTATTTTTCATTTTCGAACACATATTCAATTTCACCGCACGTAAAAATCGGGTTTATTACTGATGAATTTATTTGATTAATTTGGCTTGATATTATATCCCAATATGACGTTCCCTGATATTATAACCAACCATAATTCCTCCACGTGCGCATGGCGTTTGCGTTCGCATCGTTAAAACCCAGCAAAAAGGATTTTTCATTGTTCGAAATATCTTTTCGTACATTGGAGTAAAAAAAATTAAAGAATCATCCTCTATTATTCACGTTTATCAACAACCTCACCGAGCGATATTTTTTAGTCAAAATGAGAATAAAAAATTGATTAAAAAAAAAAAATACCGTTTGTTGGATCCCAACGATGGAAACTTCGACCCCGTTACGTTACAAAATCAATGTTACGCACTTTATTCTCAATTGTTCATTTCACACTCCGTCTATGGCGTGTCGAAAAAAATTGTTTTCAGAGAAAGAAAAAAAAACACACACAAAAATAAGCGTTTCGCGATGAAAAGTGCGTTGGCTTAGGCAGGAAAGACGACGGATACGATTCTCGAGAGCGGAGGCCTCGAGATTCTCGACATTCTCGTCGTGACCAACGTTTGTATCATTTTTGTACGGTACCGCGTGTTCGGCATATAATCTGTGTGGCTTCGCCGGATCCGGAGGAGACCGCGAGAAACTCTCACTCTTTTCGAACCGACGACACATCTCGCATTCATCAAGAGAGAGAGAGAGGGAGAGAAACGGCTCCCGAACCTTTTTCCTCCCCCTTTCTTTTCGTATGTGCGCAAAGACACGCGCGTGTGGAGTATAATACATACAGACGTGTATTTACATTCGTAGACGTCGTGTGTTCTCTGTACGAGCCTTGAAAGCGAGCGCTAACCCCTCGCACGCTTAAGGCTCGAGCCATTGTATATCTCATTTAATTCTTCATACAGGGTGTCCCTTAACTGCCGGAATTCTATTTACTAGTAAAAAAGGCTTTTCCTTCGATGAAAAACATTTTTTTCAAAAACGTCGTGCGACCAAAATTGGCCGAGATAGCAACGAACGTTTCACTCAATTTTGGAAAGAAACGTACTGCGAGCTCACGAACGATGCCATAGTTATGTTATGACACACCCTGTATATGCTATCTTTTTTTTTTATCGAGATCTCTTTTTCTCCCTTTTTGTCTCTAGATCCTTCTTTGATTTCTGTAACGTTACGTTCTTTGGGTTCTTTGGACGAGCCGAGAAGTTGCTTTGCCGATACCGCCCTTTCTCTCTCTCTCTCTCTCTCTCTCTCTCTTAGACCCTTTTCCCTTCCTGTGTTCCTATCTCTTTCCTCGCTCGTTGTTATACGGGCGATTCACAGACCACGTTTTATTTTCTCCGAGTCTCGGCCAGCAAAGGGTCCGGTCGTTTGAACTCGACCTCGCGTCGTTCATTCTCATTTATATATACAGCCCTCGTCAAAAGTATTTTCAAAATTACGTACCGGTTAAAAAAAAAATCGCAAGAACAAAAAGAAAAATGGCAAAATGAAGCTGACTTTGTCCTCTTCGAAACGACGTTTACGAAATTGTTGTACGATTCTTTGTCGCTGAGATATTCAATTTTTTGTTCGGATATAAAAATTACAGAATATCCAATACTTTTGGCCTAACCTGTATAGAAGGGATCCGCCTTCCCCGTCAATTTCTTGACTTGTCTTACCGTCCACCCTACATTTCCTTGTTAATTTATTATTTTTCTGGAATTTCATCTTTCGAGCTTTCACGTTGGCAGCCTTGTCGCGTCTAGCCTTTTTGGTCGCACTTGTGCCAATGCAATGATTTTCGGTATATGTCAGAATGTAAGAACACGATTTTTATGGGAACACAATTTTGTCGTTTAGTTCGAAGCATGGTTTTTAATTCACAATGAAAATTCTATGAAATTTGCGATCGACGGAAAATTTCTCATTGGATAATGGTGAAAGAGGCGAGAACCAATTTTTCTACGCTTCACGTCAGTTTCAAAATCACAAAAATTCGAATATTTCCTAACAGAATGCAAAAAGAAGCAAGGGAAACTAAAATATTACTTTTTTGACGTTTCGTATAATTGATGAACGGTGCAACGATGAATTTCAAACAAAATATTGTGATTATTTATTAACACGTTCGTTACGATTATGCCATCCTGTCGCATTTTTTCAAAAATTTCTAGTAACGTTTAGATAATAAATTTTGATTTTGATCTGGCGATTTTTCAAATTCAAATAATTGAGATAATTTAGAATTTTGTTTTTATTTCATTAAAATTTTTTAGTTTACTTACATTTAAAAAAAAATCATAATTGCGAAGTAGTTTATTTTGGGGTCGGGTTTAAAGGTTTAGCTATTACTTTAAGGGCGATTATGTACGTTTCGGGTGGGACAAACTGGTGGAGGAGGAGATTTTTTGAAAAAGAGCCAGCAGGGGATTTCGTCTGCCCTTGGTGCCTTCAGGGATTGGAATTTCCACCATTTTCGCCCTTTGGCAAGACCCTTAACCTCGAAAGAGGCTGCGCGACGGTTTTCAGGGTTCTTTTGGCCCTTTGTGTGTCTTTTGTCGGTCAAATCTATGGTTGCGAAGAAATTCGTTCATGCGAGAAAATTCGTTCGAACTATTGTCAAGGAAACTTTCAGGCGAGATTTTCTCGACGCCTGCCTAAACATGCACACGTTTTCTCACCTGTCTGCCGTTGCAGGTAGGTCCAGCAACGTTAAAAAAATAAACGCGTGACTGCAAAAGCCCCGAAGCGTGGGATATTAATGGCTAACTCAGCCGTTTTTCGTTTCGTGAATCTTTTTCAAAATTTCGTACGTTTTCACTTCGAATAATGTTTGTTGTCGTTCGAATCGTTGGACCGAAAATCCCTTTTTAGTTATTTACGTCTAGCGTTCTTTACTGGCCAGTTTTTCGAATTTTTACTCATGAGTAAATAATTATGGATTGGCACGAAGATAACCTCTTTTTTCAGTGATTCATAAAGAAAAAAATAATAGCAGGAAAATGAAATGGCACTGTGGAACGTTTTAACGACTCTATTTCAAAGTCATTAGCTACGCTCGGGTATTCTTCGTTAGCAGTGATGAAGAAACGATTCCATTGAAACCACTTTTACAACAACGTTTGAAACTCATTAGCCTCGATATAAGATATTCGTATCGGTGATCATCCGAGACTCCATTACTCGACGATAAAAGCCTTTGAAAAAATTTCCAAAGCTCGAGTTTCGCAGAACGACGAAACTCATACGATACACGCTCTTAATTTTTATATACCCACTACATGGCTTTTCAAAAACCGTCGAGATTCATAAAAATTTGAGTAATTATAGTTCTTTATAGAATTAATTATTTTACAATTTTTACATGAAATATTTTAGAACTTTTTGCTCGATGGTCGATCCAGCTTTAAACCCAAACACGCCCAACGGTTAATGTTCAACTTCAAAGTTTTCTCACAAATTTCGTTTCGTTCTGAAAAGCACTATCGAAATCTCAGCGACACGGGTGGCAGTTTCCAATGGAAATTCGTGAATTCCAGATCCGAATTGATATCCCACCGAACGCGTGGATTTGCTTTTTCATCGACATCAAGGATTCCAGCGTGACTCACGGATACTTCGTGAGAAACTCCGGCCAATCCTCCACATTAAAATTCGTTTCCTCGACCCTGGCGGAAATCGAGGCGTTTTCGAAAAAAAAAAAACAAAAAAAAATGTTTCAACATCGGTCAAACGTCCCTGCGGTGGTGGAGGGTTGGGACGTATGCGCGTTTAAAATTGAGCGGTTCTGCTCGTTTGGGAATGATCCCACCAATTAATCTACGGTTACAGAATGATGCATCGGGGTCGAAATATTGTTGCAAATGTGTACCGAATGCGCAGAGTTTGCGCGCTTGGTTCGTTAACCGCGCGAGTGGACGCCACGCGGTGTGGAATTCCCTGGACGATGACGCGATATCCGAGCACACAGCCAGTCGACGAGTGTTGATTACCACGATGTAATTTTCGGTCTGGTAATTACTTCAATTACGGAATGACCTTAAGGTTAAATATGTGTACTTGGCCATCATCCGGCCAAGCTTTGTACCCTCGACGATCCTACAGTTTTCGTGTTTGCGATTTCTTTTTTTTTTTTTTTTCCAACGTCATCTTACATTTTTAATATCCGAATACGTTTATCCGAGTTTGGTGCCTCGTGGAATAAATCAGAATAAATTTTCTTTTTTCCTTTTCGAAAAGCCTTGAAATTCCTGTGGGGAAAGCTGATAACGCGATCGCTACGGGACTCTCGGAATATTCTTTTTTGTCTAGCAGATATTCAAATGTAAGCAACAGCGTTTATGCAAATATCCTGGCACTTCACTTCCAGCCGCGATACGAGAATGATAGGCAGCCGACCTTGAAATTCTCACCATGCTCAATTCCATATCCATCGGTTCGACTTTCCTTTTGTAATGGGATTCGCGGACCAAGAATCCATTGAGAATTCGATTAGGGTAACCTGGTCTAAGAGTACGCATCCGATAAGAGTACGCAACAACCAAAAGCCGTAAAGTTGTTTACGATGCGTGGCTAACTTTAGTCGTAT
>JAPYZJ010005446.1:0-14389 GCA_030522765.1 Ophioninae sp. B BG-2022a
AGTTTCAAAATTTGATAAAATCTGGTTCGAGTTTGAGAATTTGATAAAATCTGGATCGAGTTTGAGAATTTGATAAAATCTGGATCGAGTTTGAGAATTCGATAAAATCTGGATCGAGTTTCAAAATTTGATAAAATCTGGATCGAGTTTGAGAATTTGATAAAATCTGGTTCGAGTTCGAGAATTTGAAAAAATCTCGATCGAGTTTGAGAATTTGATAAAATCTGGATCCAGTTTCAAAATTTGATAAAATCTGGTTCGAGTTTGAGAATTTGATAAAATCTGGATCGAGTTTGAGAATTTGATAAAATCTGGGCTGATAAAATCTGAATTTAATAAAATCTGGCTTGGATTTGAAAATTTGATAAAATCTGGATTGAGTTTGAGAATTTGATAAAATTTGATTTTCGATAAAAATCTGCATTGGGAAGATAAAAATCTGGATTGAGAATTAGTAGCTTATCTTGTATGTTTCAGCAAAGCTAAGAAACAGAAGAAACAGAAGAAAAGAGCTTTTACATTTTACGCCTACGAAATAAAGAGCCCCTATGATTGCTATCGATATTAAGCAAAGACTGTAGTTTTGCCATAGGAATCTCTTTAATCTTTTTCATCTCGTTAATGACGAGTCTTCGTGGCGAACAAACACGTGTACACACGTTCAAATCGACGTGGTTTTTTTATATCGCCTCAGGCGCCGGAGAGTCGGATCAAAGTCGTCCTTCGTCGTAGCGAGGGTTTTCGATCCTCAGGCAGCAGCTCGTCAACAACATCCACGTCGTGGGCGAAATTGGTTTATCGAACGGCCATAGGCGTGCCTTACGACGTCGCGGTATTGAGGCTCGATCCACGTAAAATAGAGCCCACGCTGCGATCCATCAAGATCGCCAACGGCCCGTCGATTCGTCCTGGTAAATTCCGAAAAGAATCGTCCCAATTTCTTTCCCGCACATTCCCACCGAGTTCTCGCATAGCCATAGTAAAATTCGTTGGAATGAAACTTCGATATTTGCTGAATATTAAAGAATCATCATTAATTCGATAAATTATTTTTTTTTTTTGTTTTAGGTAGCTTACTGTTTATCATTGTTTCTTTCAATTTTTTTATATTTTAAGAATGCAGTTATGTAAAAATTATTGATTTTTTGTTTGATGATTTTCATGCGTAATAATTTTTAGATTAATTTTAATTTATTCACTGTTCTTAGTTATTTTGAACAAAAATTAATCAAAATTAATAATAATAATTACGAGGGATGTAATAGCCAATTTTTTACATTATTTTTTTTTATATAGTACCCTGTCCGATTTGCTATAGTGAAAAATTAAAAGAATCGTTTTTTTTTTTGGATCTCGTCGCTCGAGTGGCGATCAATTCAAAGCTAGTACCTGAAACACGACTGCTGCTACTTTGAAATATAAAAGCCCTTAATGAAATTGATTATTTGATTCACGAATAAGTTTATGTGTTGCAAAATCGAAGCCTCATTCTGTCAAACCTAACATTTCGAAAACTTTAACCAATTTTGTAATTCTGTTTTTAAAGCTCATTTACATTTCAATTGAAATTCAATTTAATAAATTGAATTTCTTAATTCGAATATACAAAATATTAAAATTAGTTGTAAATTAAAAAATTTGTTTATCTTATTCCTCAATTAAATCTAATTTTCACGAAGTTAAGTTTCATAATTTATAATTTCTAAATTAAATCACTTTGTTATCGAATTCAACAAGTATCATTGTCTAATTTAAATAATTTTTCAATTCTGTTTTTTTAAGCTTTTATTTAACAAAATGAATTTCCCAATTTGTTTTTTGTTAAATTTGTTAAAAATCATTAAAAAAGATAAAAACTTTGATATAATTTAATTCAGTGTAAATCGATAAAAAAAATTTGACATAATTTAATTTAAATTTATCGTAATTTCAATGAATATTTTCGTTTTATTGGAAAACCCGTAATTCCATTATGGACGCGTGTATACTGGAACCTGAAATACCAATTGGATAACACGTGTGTTATGTGTCGACCAGGGGAGTCCGTCGCCAGTGCCGGATTTCCGTTTTTCTCGTCGCATTTACCAACGATAACTCGAGGCAACGTGTCCGGAATAACCGAATGCATGTTACGTACGACCTGTTGCGTTCAGAGCGGATCGAGCGGCGGACCAATAGTTCGATGGTCCAACGGTGAGATGTTGGGAATGGTCGTTTGCAACGCTATTGCTACCAACAAGACGAGGCTCTATCCGCGTCTTAACATGGCCGTACCCGTATCCATACTCGAGCCTCCGATTAGCGAATATCTCAGAACTGGCCGTGCGTATAATTGTTCGATCTTGCTCACCGATAAAAATCTCGATCAACTCTCCCCATATACGTGACTGCAATTCTTACGTTCCCGAAGTTTGCTTCGGAATTCAATGAAAAAAAAAAAACCCAAACAAATATTTCATTTCCAATCACGCCACATTTTCTCCCAATGGATTTCCACGAAAATCCTTCATCGATTTTCGCGATTTTTGAAATTCCTAACCTAAATATGGTGGAGAATTTGAAAATAAAAAAAAAAACAAAGAAACCGAGACTTCGTGATTCTTCTCATTCGGAAACTGCTTTTGCCGCTTGTAATTGATGAACGATCGATCAGTAATTTTTTTTTGCAAAAACCGTTGGTACTTGATCGATTTTCGCGATTTTTGAAAATATTTTTTTGAAATATAAAAAAGAAAACAAAGAAACTGAGACTTCGTTATTCTTCTCCTTCGGAAAGTGCTTTTGCCGCTTGTAATTAATAAATGATCAATCAGTAAATTTTTTGCAAAAACCGTTGGTACTTGATCGATTTTCACGATTTTTTAAATTCCTAACCTTGGAATTTCAAAAATCCACCTCAATATGGTGGAAAATTTGAAAATAAAAAAAAAACAAAGATACCGAGACTTCGTTATTCTAAATTTTTTGCAAAAATCTCTGGTACGTTCTGTGTCAAGAAATCTGTAGTCTCGGAGATACGAGACTAAAAACAGCTTGAAAGACTCGTTGAATTAAGTAAAACTAAATTAGATGGGGTTCGACTTGATTTTGTTGACAAAAATTAATTGCTCTCATCCACAAATTGCATCGACGAAAAAGAAACGGTCTAAATGTCATTTTTGTTTTTACTTTTTCATAAAGTATTTTTCTAACGAACGTTCAACTGTTTCAGACGTTGCTGCTCTGGACGCCCTCGGAAGAACTGATCCTAGCGTTAAGAGAGCTTGGAATTTTTATCGTCTTCCTTCGTCGAAGATTTGAATGAAAAAAGTCCAAAATCACAATCGCTCTAATATCATAAGGGCAAATATTTGCCGGTATGTTTGTTACTTCTTCACACTAAAATGGCTGAACGGATTTTCATGAAATTTGGTATGGAGATGAATAAAAATCTGGATTAACAAATAGACTACTATGCATTCCGAAAATGTGCAGTGTTCCCGTGAGACGAGCAAATAAATAAAATATTTTTGTAACTCGTTGGCTCTTAAACGATCGAACGGTTTTTCATGAAATTCCGGTTTTTCGCGGGGCGCAGCGAATCGAATATAAATCGAATAATTAACACGAATATTTTCGCTACAATATTTCGCCCCGTACGTACGTTCGGTAATTTTATAGTCCTATTTTTGTCATATTTAAAGAGAAACAGTTAAATTAGCGTAAAAATGGTGATTTCGTCGAAAAATAAGCAAACGTTCAAATTTTGGTCGAAAAATCGGTCGAAGTGTGTCGAGGTGCCAAATTCGCCTATCTCGCGTTTTTGAGGCCGAAATCGACGAAAATGAGTCAATTTTCGATTTTCACAACGATTTCGCTATTTTTGTCATATTTAACGAGAAACTGTTAAATTAGCATAAAAATAGTGATTTCGTCAAAAATCGATCATGTTTCGTCATCGTTGCGTCGTTTTTCAATTAAAAATCCATTGCGTCGAAAATCCTCGTCTAATTCATCACTTCCGGTCTTTTGAACAAACGTAGGCTCCCCAGCCACAGATTTTGCCAGATAGAGTGTGTATTCACGGAATTGCATATCCACCAGGAAGAAAATACTTTTATCCGAGAGAAGCGACGAGAACCGTTTATCTCGCGACTCAAGCGGATGAGATAATCGTCCAAATATTTGTTCCGCGACCGTTTACGAGTCTCGAAACTCTAAACGGCAAAGCTAATGTATTCTTGTCACGCGTAAACTCAGGTTGCTCCCGAGATGCAACGGAGTGTTGATTACAGCGATAGGATTGCGACATTCCAAAATTCACGTTTGCGATACAGGTTTTTTTCTAAAAGCATTTCAATCACGAATTTTCAATTTCTTATTTATTTTACACCTTCACCGGTTACGAGCCCATCCAAGTATATGCTTATCTTATCAATATCGTCCTTTATTCATCATTTTATTGCTACGGAGACTCGCAATCTCCTAATCTCTCGCACTCGTCTGCGTAAGTTACAAAACTTTCGCGTTTAATCGCGAAACTTCCTTCCGCGGGTGTAAAATATCGGAATCCTCGTGATCGGTGTCGAATGAGAAATGTTGTTTTTCCGATAGAGATTTTTCGATTCATTGACAGTGACATTTCGTATCGTATACTAATAGTTTGTTTTTAGTTTCTTTTTTTCTTTTTTTGGATCTTACGAAAAATCTTGTATTTACAGTGTTGAAATTGGAAGATCCTGTCGGAGATGTTCGTCGTGTGGAGCACGAGTTTCAACATGGTTCCTTCCAAAAGTCAAGTCGTGAAAAATTTTACTCGATTGATAGTAGTTAAACGTAGATAAACTCTCGTCGCATTTTTGTTTTCGGTTATGGAAACGGTGAAATTGAAAAAAGTGTAAACTCTGCGTTGTAAACTCGAGAATTTTGAAAAATGGTAAAATTTTGAAAAATGGTAAAATTTTGAAAAATGGTAAAATTTTGAAAAATGGTAAAATTTTGAAAAATGGCAAAATTTTGAAAAATGTTAAAATTTTGAAAAAATGTCATTGTTCTTCTACATTTTCTACAATAATTTATAGGGTGTCCAATAATTGTTAATTCATCGAGCAATATTATATTTCTTCGAAAAGTTTTGAGTTTAGCACACGAACCGAATATCTCCGAAGGAACGACTCATTATTTTTTTTTCTTTCAAATACCCTGATATACGTACGCGTATGTGTAATTTAGTTTTTTTTTCTTCCTTCATCTCTTTTAGGAATAATATTACGAAAGAGGTAACGCGTTTTTCGCGCAAATGGAATTTCATTTGTATAATAATCGAATATAATAAAGTGCATGAATTTCATCGTGGGCTACCAACGAATCGTCTCAATATTCCAATTTCCACAATGTATTTTCTCTCAGTGGCTCCTTCTCTATTTTTTTTAAGTCTTCCAATATCATTCGGTGAGACTCGCAAGTTTTATAGAGTGAAACGTTTGTTTTCGTTCTGTATTGCTATTCTCGTACGACTCGTCGTTTTTCCCATATCGTCGCTGTAGAATGAATACCTCGTAAAAAAAGTTTTTTTTAGTAAGAATGTAACGAAAACCACGTATTCAAAACCTCGGCTAAACCGTGAACCCAATATATGACTACTAGTGCCATCTATGGAGTAAAACGAAAACCTCGTGTTCATTACTCGTCGGCCATCGTGCATTCACACGTGAGATAACCTCCAACTGGTATAATCCAGCTATGTAAGGGGTCGGTTAATACTGTAAATTCCTTTTCATCGTTCAAAACATGGGACAAAACCACATAACAATATTTTAAACATTGAGGAAATTAACAGTTTTTTTTGTTTCCTGTAAACTTTGGATCTCTGGACGTACGAGGTTATCATTTTACAGCGACGATACGCGAGTCATGGCGGAGGCCAAATATACGTTTTTCCGTTTATTTCTCCTTCACAAAGGGTGTCCCGCTTACGTAATACTAGATACATAATTAATATGTAAGTATCAATTAATGTGACTTTACAGTAGATTATTACATCACTGTTTTTATATACACGGTGGATGGAGTACGTTTTATCTTCTTCTCGCATCTTTTGTTTTTGTTTTCTATTTTAGACAATAGACTCGGCTAAGATCAATCATCTTCGCCCGAAAACTTCACTCGTTCCTTTTGAATCTTTGGAATCCTACCATCATTTCTCGTTCCTTCCCTCACTTGCCCTACTCCGTTTCTTCGATCGATGCAAAAGTAGGAAAATAACGAGGGTCACGAAACGATGGATCGCGTTCGTCGATATTCGTCTCGGATCGCTCGAACACGAGTATTTCAATTTTCATCTTGCAACGATTTCCTCGTCGCGTCTTAAATACTAATCGACCCGTGGTAGTCTCATTGAAGGACGGAAAAATTATACATATCGTAGGTTTTAACCTCCAACTTTTTTTTCCCCCGATATCGCAAAAAACAAAACACAAAAAAAATACAAAAACGCAAAGGTTAGATATTTCACCGTTGATTCTGTATAACGTACCTGAGCCTTGGCCAATTAACGTTAGACCCCACGTAGCAATATTATTTTATCAGATACCACGACCTTGACTAACCTTTTATTCGAAAACACAGAAAGCTTTTTCTTGTCCCTTCTCTCTCTCTCTCTCTCTTTCTCTTTCTATTCGTCTCCCCCACTTTCTTGTGATTGTAATTACTAAAGTTTATCGCGAATCGCGCTATTTAAGGGCTGCTGAGATTTTGCAATCCTGTGGACATTAAAGTCACAACAGCGACTAGAAGTTGTCCGATGGAATCATAAAAAAATTCCCACTTGTTTTCCGCATCAATCGTTCGTTTCATGAATGCGTTTGGGTTACTTACATACATCAACTACAATTATTACCAAAGAGCATTTTCCAGGCCTGTTCTACAGTTTACTGGCAGTTTCGGGGAGTCGATAATTGAATTTCACGGTTTTAGGATACTTCCGTAATCCGAACGTTTCGATAGCACGACGCTACATTATCTTCGTACGATTCAATCGCGTTTATCATCGCACAAGCAATAACCTTATCGCTGTATTTTCACATAGTTAGAATCAACTTCCGGATAATAATTTCCGGATGACTCAATCGAGTCTTCAAAACTCGGTCACCGCCTCAAAAAGTGACGAATCCGATCGTTCTCTGACGCCTAAAAACGAAGCCTTCGAATCGACAATGGAATTCAGGCGAAACAGGCGAATGGTCCTTGAATGAAAAAAAAAAAGTTGTGAAGTAGGACGAAAAGATGGAGCGTTCGACGATTAATCACTCTCGAGTGTCGCAACGGAAATTTTTGCGGACGATTAGCACGGAGCACGACAATTTTTCAAATCTCTTTAAGTTAAATTTCTTTGGCTCAAAGTTTGTGAAGGCTGATTATCGGAGGCTCGCGGTAATGAATTTTTAAAATCAGTTTTTCCAACCAGCTCGAATGTTCTTTAAAGCTAATTGTTGTTCGAATTGCTAATTGTATAAATATATACATGCGCGTACATACATACGTGTCAATATGTATGGATCGCGTTACTCGTAACCTGCCGTTCGCGAGTATCGTAAAGCTCTGTTTTCTCTCATTGTATTCGGGATTGAAAAATAATCCTCTCGAACATTGAACCTTCGTGTTCGAACGAAACGAAATATTACGTAGAATGAAAAAAAAAAATATTGACAAATGAAAGACGGACAAATAACGGAGTCGAGAAATCGCTCATTGCTGATAGCCATTGGCCTGGTTGTGTGCATCTTGACTGTCTATACTGTAACCAGTAATGCTATCTGGGCTCTGTAGAGAAGCCGCGTAAAGCGGGTTGACCGGTGTCGCATTGGTGTCGAATTGTGTTGAGTCATAGACACTGTGATTCTGGAAAACAAAACATCATTCCGCTTTCGGTTTCCGAACGTAGATCCGAGTTCCTTATTTCTTTATAAGCCTTTTTATAAACTTTAAATGTAAAAAATACATATGAGATATTCCATACGTTTGTCGATTTCTCCATTTTTTATTTTATACCTTACGAACAAAGAATTGCAATAAAATCGGATAGACATTTATTTCTGTCGAATTTCGTCGTTGCGTGAAAATGATTTTGCCTCGTTCGGAATATCCCATATATAAAAAATCATGTTTCGTAGCTGCTATATATCAAAGTATACGTGATCACGCTCCGGATCACTTCAGCCGTTCCAATAACGACAATTGAGAAATCTGAGTAAGAAAAATGACCCTAAAATGCAAACTTGGAATGCAATAAAAATTCATTTTTACTTCTCTCACAACATCAAAACCTTCGTTTTTTTGGTCAAAATTGTTAATTCCTAGAGTGGATGTTGATTGTCGAAAAATGTTGGGGCATTGAAGAACAATGATTTTTGTTACATTCCGAGCCACGTTTAAACTTCACGAAAGAGCAGGTTTCAGATTTGGGTAATTATGCAGATTGGTGAGTTTTCTGAAAAGCGATCGAATTTTTTTTTGTCATGAGTTGCTTTCATTGGTCGCCACTATCGATATTTCGTCGGGGCTGAATTTTTTCATTAATACCATAAGTTATGGGGTTTTTAAGTTTCCGTAAATATATAAGAAAATACGATATTTAAAAATATTTCGATTCCTCTTGCTTTTCGTTGCTAAGAAGCTACGTATTTCCTTATGATATTACATTATACGGACAACAATGTATACATTTCGGAATGATGAAATATGTTTTGGTTTCGATGAACGTGGTTGTCCCCTATCAAATTATCTCTCTCAAACCCAAACAAACCCAAAAAAACTCATGAAGAAATTCGATTGTTTTTCAGAAAATTCATCTCACCTGTTTACGAAAACTTCAAAACCCCATAACTTATGGTATTATTGAGAAAAGTCAGCCTCCCCCGATAAAATATCATCGGTCGTGACCAATCAAAGTAACTTGAGGTAAAAAAAAATTTCCGTTGTTTTTCGGAAAAGTCAATAAACTGCATAATTACGCAGATTTAAGTTTGAACAAAAAAAAAAACGTGCGTAACAAACGTAAAGATTCAAGCTCAAAAATTCATTTGAGTTTTGGTCGTTTTGACGAACGGCTGAAGTGGAAGTAGCCATAAAAACTCATAGATATTGTACGCTTTACGAAAGCACTACACCACGCAACCAAGCTGAACCGCGCGCACGCGTAATACACATTTATGAACGAAAAACAGTGCTGTACAGATTTACGAGGCTCGCGAACAACTTGTTCTTATTAAACTCGAGTACCCCCGGCGAATCGCGTGCCCGCAAAGCATCGCCCCGGTCCTACTGTGGAAAATTGTTTTCGAGGAGAGGAGGGTGATAGGTGACTGGCGATGATAATGCAAACTTTTTCCCTGGACAATAATCGACGAGTATTCCATACCGTGATTTATAGTTGAGGATATAAACGAAATTGACCTTGAGGGAGATCGGCAAAGAGAAAAAACGAATGAGCGATGGCGAACCGATCGTTCGCAATTCGTAGTGCAACGTTCGATCAACGATTTTCGTTCTAGCTTCACTTCGCGATGGGCAGGATGTCAATAATCGAAATACGAAAGAGTGTGCGAGAGCGCGCGTGAATAAATAAACAAAGTGCTCCTCCCGACAATCACACGTTTTTAATTCACGAGAGCCACTGGCATGCTAATATTATGTACAATTAAATGACTAAAGCTCGTGCGTAAATATATCATTGAGTTAATGTTTTTTTTCTCGATCGTATTTCATCTTCGATCATATCGAATGTACAATCGCGTATGCTTCTGCGCGGTTTTACGCGCTATTAAAAGATCGATTCCGTTCCAATGAGCAAATGTATCACGCAATGACGACCGGTCATCATTTCCCAAATGATAACACGTCGTTTTAGCGGAATCCTCGATCAAGCCCTCTGACTGAATGGGTTTTTTCTTCATTCTTCTCGGCTGATTGTATCAACGGATTAAAAAAAAAAACAAGAAAAAATAACGTGTTGGGAACTCGAAAATATTCCCAAAAAACCAAACGTAAACAAAGAACGATAGATTAAATCGATTAAAACGCTCACCGATATTTACAATAGAAGACAAAAAGTAACCAATTTCTCGAGCTGCTTTTTTTTTGTTCTCGTTCGATTATACTCGTCGTTGTGCAATTCGAATTTGTGTTTGTAACGAATACAATAAGGATTCGATTATTCCGGGGAACGGGGATTTTGAGGATCGCTGTTCGCGTCTTTCTTCAATGGACTTTGGCAATTTGGAGATTTGAGGGATTGCAAGTAATCACCGAGGCCGCCCGATTCTTCCGATCGATTATTCGTCAAGCTATCGCGAACGCGAGATTTTCCGGGACTCGTCGCGCGACTCGGATCACCGATTTTCGTCTCTAAATCTGGGCACGCGGGCGGGGGATCGTCGCGATGAGGATTCGTTCCGATACGCGGAGCCGAGGATAATTCGATGAAATTGTCTTTTCCCGAATCGTATTCGGCTCGAGGCGCGGTTTGCGGCTCGATTATGCTATCGCGATTGTCATTGTTGAGAATATTTTCCAAGCTATACTCGAGAGGCGGCGATATATTTTGATCGCTCGACGAAGTTTCTCGTACTGCGCGGTACGGAGTGTTCGTGCTTGACGCGGCAATATTATTACCGGTGTCGGAGAACAAATTGGCGCTACTGTCGTTCTCGTCGGGTTTGTAGATAAAGTTACTCGCCGTATTCGGCGAAACAATCAAATTAGCGATACTTTCCGAAGCGCCGGTGGAATATTTGCCGGACTTCGAAATCCCGTAATTCCAGCTCGGTCTTTCGTAACTCAAATTTGGCGTGCTCTTCTGCGAATCGTGGATGAATTTATCACGCTCGGACATTGAATTTTTGCCGAGCTCGGGCGTACTCTTTTGCGTTTTTCGACGTATGCTCAACAAGTTTCTCGCATCCGGTGATGTACGGTAATTGAGCGTCAATTGAGAACTCGAGCGGCTCGTACTCGCGGTGGTGGTCGTATTCGGATCTCTTCGGGACGCTAGGGAGAACAGGGAAATTTTTTGCTTCGAGGCGGATGGTTTTGATGCGAGCGATTCGTAAAGGGGCATGTGAATAGACGGTGTATGGACCTGATATATGTAATCGCTGTCCGTTCTCAGCGATGAGAAGCTCTGCTGATGAGGCAACGATACCGTGTCTTCGTCCATCCCGTCGTCTACCTGAGCCTTGTACGAGAACTGTATCGACGGCTGTGAGATTCTGAAACATTTTTTTTATCTCTCCTTTTACGTTTGCTGTTTTTTTTCTCGCACCCTAATTATAATATCTAAACATTTGTGGGATTCGAGATGTCGTCCGTCACGTGATATTACAAGGAGAACTGGGAAGAAACGTGTCTATTACGAATATATGGTTGGCTTTAGAAATGCGTCGCATGCATTCGTGGTTTCTGGAAGTGTAAAGGGCTTAAGGGACTTAGCCCCTAAACGTCGATTGTAAATTTGTCTGCCGGAGTTGCGTTTAAATATTTTTAAGAAATTTTTAAAAATTCGTAAAAAGTTTGGGTTTGTTTTGTTTTTGTCTGTTTGTTTGGGTTTGTTTTCGTCGGGCGAAATTAGTAGGGGGTTATTCTCCCTCCCCCTTCATACTCGCCACTCTTCGTCGCAATTCCGTAAAATAGCGACGTATTTCTAAAGTTTTACCGGAATATATTCATACGCAAACTTGTCTTACCCAAAAAATTCCGACAGGAATGTGTGATATACCAATGGCGTGAAAAGTGTCAAATAAACAGCGGCTGTAAGATCCACGACGCACAGTCCTGCAGGATTCTCCGTGTAATTCAGAAGGCCAGCGCCAATTGATTGTACGAGATTCAGACTCGCCAGCGCACCCGCGTAAATGTAGAAACTTTTTTTAGCTGCAACAACGCAAGAATGCCATCTCACTCTAAACCTCTCGAACTTTTCGAAACGGCAGCTTTACCGATTTTACAAAGGATCTGTAACTTCTGGCTGGAAGCGGCATACGTTCCAATGGAGTTATCAATAAATCAATATCCTTTTCAATATCTTTGCAAAGATATCTTTTACATCGGTGTAAATTTATTCGTGATGTATTCATAAGCTGCTTTTGGACTTACTCGGGAGGGTTAGTCTGTCTCGTAATCTTGTCCTTGGTAGGATTAGTATGAAGATGTATATCTGGAACATATTACAATTTCCGTTGATACAAAATTTACTTCGGATATGAAAGTCACTCGAGGGGCTTCGAGTTATCTAAAATCATGTCAATGAACTGGTTTTTCGATGGAGGTATATAAACACGCGAAAAATACCAAAGATTTTGAAAGAGTATCGTTTTCTCTACAAGCCGATTCGCATTTTGTCGAAATTTTTGTTCTCGTAAAGAATTCCCATAAACCATTGGTATTCATCTAACACTTTGTATCTACATTGAAAAACGACTTGTTTTATTATTTATGAAAATAAAAACAATATTTATCGTTAAAAGCTCCGCAAAAGGAAAATGCACCAAGCAGATCGCTGTCATGCGGTAATTTCAAATTGCAAAAATTATCTAGTATCCTGATTAATGTCTGTTTCGTTGAATTTCGTTGAAATTGAAAATTTACCCAAAAGTATTTTTCTTTAATGAACTTAAGATACTTAATATACAGGGTGTCCCAATTAAGAATATCATCCTTGAAATGGGAAGTTGGGGGTGAAATTCTGAGGCGATTGATATAAGCACGTACGGTTCCCGGATCAACCGCTGAATTGTTATTAATTTTTAAAGGCAGCCAATCAGGCGCGTCTGTTCAGCGGGCTTAGTCTCGAAATAATTATTATATTTAGACGTTTGGTGTCATATCGCAGGTCCATGACGATGTATTTTTATAACTTGAAGACAAATCCACAATTTAATTAGCCTTGAACTTTCCATTTCATTTTTATGGAAAAATGTCGAAAAAATATTCTAGAAAGGTTTTTCGCATTTTCCCAGTGTAATCTTGCACTTTTGGTAAAAACTCGGGGATATTCGTAACCAGCGGAAAATTTCCGAATAAATAGACTCTTTCAAGAGTTTAAAAACGGAAGAAAATATTTTTCCACTTTCCCGGCCACTTTTCCGGAATCTCAAAAATCACGAAATTTCAAAGGGTCATAGGGTGAGCTTCTTATTAGCTATGAAGATTCATTCGGTGGGTTTGGAAAAGGTTTTTGCCTGACTTAAATAATCGCGTTGGATTCGTATCGATATCTCGTACAGTTTTCCCGGAAAGTCCACTTGAAAAATCGGAAAAAAAGGGGCAAAGGGGTATGTATGGAAAAATTGGCAAAGATCGATGGTCCTACTTTGAAATTCTGCCAAAAATCGTCGGATTTGAATTAAAAAAAAAGCATTTTGAAGAGAAAATCATAATGAAGAGATTGAGCACAGAGTGGAGTGCCGAATCCTAAAGAAAAAAAAAGTTATCGATGATTAAGTGAAAAAACTTTTCTTCCTAAGAAATCCAAAAAATTTTTGGATTTTGAATATTTTTTTAATTGGTCTATTTTGATTTACTTTCATCCCCTGAGCACGAATTTACTATTAATTTCCCCCAAAACCTAAAATTTTCATGAAAAAATCGTAAAAAACTTCTAAAATCACGATTTTTTTCAAGGAAATTTTGGGTTTTAGAGGAAATTAACGGTGGATTCGTGCTCAGGGGATCAAATTACATCGAAATAGACTAATAAAAAAAATATTAAAAATCTGAAATTTTTTTGGATTTTCGAGGAAAATAAGTTTTTTCGCTAAACCATCGATAACTTTTTTCCCTTTAGGATTTAGCCCTCCACCCTCCGCTCAATCTCTTCGTAATGATTTTCTCTTCAAAATGCTTTTTTTAAAATTCACATCCGATGATTTTTCGATTTTTGTCAGAATTTCAAAGTAGGACCATCGATTTTTGCCAATTTTTCCATACATACCCCTTTGCCTCTTTTTTCCGATTTTTCAAGTGGACTTTCCGGGAAAACTGTACGAGATATCGATACGAATCCAACGCGATTATTTGAGTCAGGCAAAAACCTTTTCCAAACCTACCGAATGAATCTCCATAGTTAATAAGAAGCTCACCCTACGACCTTTTGAAATTTCGTGATTTTTGAAATTCCGAAAAAGTGGCCGGGAAAGTCGAAAAATATTTTTTTCCGTTTTTAAACTCTTAAAAGGGTCTATTTAATCGAACATTTTCCGCTGATTACGAATATGCCCGATTTTTTGCCGAAGGTGCAAAATTAGACTGGGAAAATGCGAAAATCCTTTCTAGAATATTTTTTCGACATTTTTCCCTAGAAATGGAGGGTTCAAGGCGAATTAAATTGTGGATTTGTCTTCAAGGTATAAAAATA
>JAPYZJ010005447.1:0-11562 GCA_030522765.1 Ophioninae sp. B BG-2022a
AAAAAATAAGTAATAAGGTGTTATAGAGAATGTTTTGCAGTTTCCGAAACCCACCTTAAACTTTCTGTACGATCATTATTTCCCGAGTTATCAATTTTTTAAGTCAAAAGTGCAGTTTTTGCTTTCAACGCTGATAACTCCGCCAAAAATCGTCGTACAGAGCTCAACCACCGCTCAAATTAAAGAGGATAAAATTCTCTAAAAGACCTTTATGATGGAATCATAAAAAAAAATTTATTCAATTCCATGGACCTTTTTGAAGAAGACTGAAAGTTCCGAAAAATTTTCCTTCGATGGTTTTCCGACGTTTTTTTCAAAAACTACTCATGATAAAAAATGTGTGACCCCAGATCTGAAAACTAGAAACTTGGGGCTACAATTTCCGTTCTTTAAAAAATGTTTTCTGACCATTTTTCACAGAGTTACAGCCTTTTGAAAGATGGCAAAAAACTTGCTATTTTTTTTCTATCCCTTAATTTTTGCGTCTAGTGTATATACTCTCACCGGCAAAACTAACCGCCCACCTTGTATTTCTTTCAGTTTGCTATAATCGTTAAATTTTGACCACATTTGATGGAAGGTATGTTCAAAGCAGTCATTGAGGATTAATAAAATAACAAAAGTTTTGAAAAAACCCGTTTACTAAAAAAAGTATGGCAAAAATCGATTTATCTAAAAATTTACATGAAAATGTTATGAGTTTAATATTAAAAAAATACGGTCGGTGATTTTTTTAAGTTTCAATTTTAATAATGGGTGTTACCACCTCGGCCCCTAGTGACTTCTTGTAGCCGGTTTGATAATCCATCCAAAATGTCTTGAATATCCGACTGAGGGATATTATGCTACTCCTCTACCGAAGCCGTCTTGAGCTCTTCTAAGGTCGTGGGGGCTGGTACTCGTGCTCGAACACGTCTTTTTAGGTTGTCCCAAATGTGCTCGATTGGGTTAAGATCGGGACTGCGTGCCGGCCATGGCAAAACTTGAATCCGGACCTCATCGAGGTATTGAGCGACAGATCTTGCGGTATGGCATCCAGCAATATCGTGCATTAATCTAAAGTTCTCCCCAATAAATGATGCAAAAGGTAAGACGAGGTCTTGTAAGACTTCCTCCACGTATCTTCGAGCGTTCGCACTGCCTCTATCAAACACAAGATCGGTACGAGCTTCGTAAGAGATACCTCCCCAAACCATTACGGACCCTCTCTCATAACCCTAGATTTCGATCATTTCGCATGGAGCGAACCGTTCATTTTGGCGCCTATATACACGCTGACGTCCATCTAGACCTCTTAAGGCTATTCTGGTCTCATTTGAAAACAGTACGTTCTTCCATTCCTCCATAGTCCAGTCGGCATATTTTCGTGCAAACACAAGTCTAGCTCTATGATGCTGTGGGAACAGTTGTGGAGCGCGAGCTGGACGAAAAGCCCTAAGATTTCTTTCAGCCAATCTTATTCTAATGGTACGTACACTCACACTAAGATTTCACACCTTAAAAAGATGTGTACGCGTTTCAGTAGCGGTGGAAACGCGATTTTTTAGGACGTTGCTAACAACAAAGCGGTCATCCTGAGCTGAAGTGCACCGATGTCGGGCTTGACCTGGCTTCCTCATGTATGAACCAGTCTCCCGAAAGTGTCTGATGGCAGCCCATATCGTTGGTCGAGATACACCAAGCGTACGAGCGATGCGACGTTGGCTATACCCAGCGTCAGCTAAAAGTCACTGCCCTAGCTGCACCAGTTGCATCGAGTGGCATTTTTTTCAGTCACAAGGAATAATCAGACACTAAAAACTCAAATTAACCAATATTCGCACACGATGACAGAAAAGAACAAGAAATGTAAACAAATTAACGTAACTGCAACAATGTCAAGCAGCGACTAAATTCCAAAAAACGCTTTGGTGACACAAGATTATGAATCCAAATAAGGGTATAAGTGTTTAATCTATTGCTAAAGTACCCACTTAACAAAAAACCAAACAGTAGATAAGCAACAGTGAATATAAACAAACAGGGTGACCAAAAATATAGGTGGGCGGTTAATTGTACCGGTGAGTGCATATATATATGTATATACATCGAGTTTTATTTTTATGACTCTTTGTATAAGTCTTTTTCAAACATATATTTTATACATTCTTATTTTTACTCTTCTTTTCTTTTGCTCTCTCCTTCACTTTCTGTCTTGCCCAGTTTTGTACATAATTCTTCTATTTCCCGAAAATACCAGCAGATCCCTCTTTGAATGTTTCCCATCAAAATGCTGATAACTTCTCCCTTTATTGCCAACCCGTCTATTTTCACCATCCATTAATCCACGCTTTTTTGCCTATTGGAACACTTGTTCCCATCCCTCTTTACATATCAATAACGTAATAAATATTGTTTATAATTTGATATTGAATGATCGATTTCTCTTTTAATAATTTCAGGACGTCGAACAATTGATTATTATAATTAATTATTATTACATTGTAACCACCTTTTATATTATTAATAACAGTAATGGTACTTTTATTATCAGTATTATTATTATTCCTATTATTATTATTACTAGATAATGATAAAATTGCAATAGCAATAATAGTAGTAAGAAATAGAAGAGTCGCGAAGGTAGTGGGTGGAGGTTGAAGTTCGATTCATACAAAACCGCAAACCTGGCTGACTTTTCGCCCTCTTCCGATGAGATTTTCCATGTTGATCCGAATTCCCGTAATCACGAGTTTCCTGATAGGTGAGCGCTGAGCTCCTCGACGAGAGTTCGCCCCGAGACCTCCACTCATACAGGCATTCGTTTGGGTCTCGTGCAGCGGGCGTGGAACTCCATCCTCGTTCCATAGCGTGATGGCAAAAGTTTTCGAGTTTGGAAGGAATTCGTCGGGCTTGAGGCGGCTGGTAGCGGAGCGAGGGGTCCGTTCGGAATTATTGTAACGCGATATAATTGCTCGTATAATTATTGGAGAACCATTAAAAATTCGGAGCCGCCCCCAAACACTCGGGGTAATACTTTGACATCTTGTAACGCCAAGGAACTTTTGTTCGCTCGCTTTGTTTTCCGAGTGAAAAAAATTAAGGGTAAAAAAAATTCAATTAGACAAGTACTGGTAATGGCAGGGCGAACATTACGGAATTGAGCCAGAAGGGGAATGAAAGAGGACAGAAGAGGTGACGTTAATGAGAATTAGAGCTCGAGAGGGTAGACTTGCACAATTCGAATCGTAAGTGAACTTCACTTGAAATTCGGAAGGGCTTCAACATTTTTTTATCCTAACAACGAACTCATGCATTAATATCGTGACCCCTTGAACAGTTAACGAGAAATCGCGCACGTTATTTTTTAATCGTCGATTTATGGATAAACGAGTTCAACGGTTTTCCAAGAGCACCATTTTAGTTTTTACATTAAGGTGAATTATAAATTCACCTAGATAAACTATTGATTAGTTACGTGGAGATAAATAATAATAGTCAATTTACGATTGATACATGACAATTCGGACCTTCCTCTTCAATTTGAGTCGCCATTAATAACGAACAATTTTTTGAATATTTCACGGTACTCTAACCTCTTATAAATCTAGGGAAGCTGACATTTTATATTCCAGAAAAATATCGTTTTGCTGAAAACCTTCTTAATACTCGTGAGGTAATGCTCGTGAGGTTGATTGTTGGGGGTGCATCATTTAGGCAACAGGTGAAACATCAATAAACACTGCTATATTTTTGGTACTGACTGTGGCTAAAAGTATTACTATTTTTTCGTAAAAATTTGAAATATAGTCGAAGCACGATTAAAAGTATTGTAAAGGTGTCTCGATTCATTCAACAATCGAAGAATGATAAAATCATTAATGGATATTTTTCAATTAAAAAAACACCGACAATGAGTCGTACACGACATTTCATATCAATCGTGTGTAAAATCACGACTTCGTAAACCCGAAAGGTACTCCTATTGAAAAATGAAGATTGAAAATCGAGCTGTCGTTAGGAGTTCCATCTCACGCGGAATCGCGAATGCAAAAACGTATCGCAATAATTACGAAAAATCAAATTTACGTGCGTGTTGAAATACAGTGTAGACGTTTAGAGAGAACTATTCGAACACTCCAGTACTTATAATCTGCGCTGTTTTCATCGTTGGAATTATTTCTCGAATGTCTCTGTTTCCCTTTCGTTCCCGTTTCAAGCGTTGGAGCACGTTTTTTAATCATATTTCTCAAGCTGGTTCACAGCGGGTAAAATCGTGTCCGTATGAACGATTCGACGTTTACGCGGAGTGGAGCTCTTTTTCTGTGTGCTTTGTTTGCTCCGTAAACCGTTAAACGCGCATGTAAAGTAAAAATTAATTAAAGACTTATGTTTTTAATTAACGTACTTCCGTTTGCCGAAGTGTTTGCTGTGCGCTTGACACACTTTCGTGGGCACAGATTTATCGTGGCTTCCCAACCAAATTCACCGAAGATCGAACACTTCGTATGCAAATAATTCGGCGACGAGTTCGGAGTTTGAAATTCGTGCTCGTCCAATACTCCTATTCCGATCCTGGTAATCGAGATTACATTTTTCGAACTTCCACGTTTTTTTATTTTTCGGACCTCCGAACTAATTCGTTTTACCCTTAAGGCTGTTAAGATCTTCACGTGAGATTTTCCAAAACCATTTTTTCATTGCCCGTTATGATTTATTTATATTATTCTTATGACTTCGAGCTAACTCATACAAATTACATTTTTTTATTACAAAATATTACCTACGACATTTTTAAAATACTGAGTTAAGAATTTGATTTTTTTAATTCTTCACAAAATTCACCGAGCTAAGAATTTTATGTTTGGTCAGTCTTCGGATTCCCAAAAGTTCCAAATAGTCGCCTGCTGTGCGAAAGCATGCCGGCTTTACAGAGATTTTGTCAGTGACTATACATCCGTTCCAATTGGCCAACAAAAAAATCTCTCAATTTTGTAATTTAATTAATACGATTAATCGTCTTATTGTTATCAATAATTGCCTGAAAAGTCGATGTATATTGGATTTTCCATTGGTTCCTGATTTGTTCAAATAAATCTTCCTCTATTTGATAAATCTAGAAAACGCAACGGCGGTCTATTTATTCAAAACTTCGCCCAATCGATCCATGAAGATTGTTATGACACAATATTTAAGAAAATGATTAAATTTTTCTCAGGGGTGATCATGTTAAATCCATACGTTCATAAAAACAAAATCATTCAGTGAAAAGTTCCGGAATGATCAGCGTATTATTCAACATCAATAACTAAATAAAATTCCTCCCTTGTTGGAGAATTTCGGCGATTTTTCAATATCAATCCAGTAATATCTTAAGTCGTGATAGATGAAGAAATAAGAAAAACATCAGCCTCCAGCGTGTTTAAAAGACAGAACGTGCTCATCCGGTCTGTGTAAGATCCAATATCTACATGTATACACGGCGAGCCATTAGCGAAGAAAGTACGTGGATGTAACGTTCTATACGTCGGCGCTCATATAAATTGTTTTTATCTAGGAAATTGCCGTTTTTAGGCTCGTTCCTACGTCCATCTTCCTGTCGTTCATCGAACTGAGATATGCTAATGGCGGGTGCTTTTGGGAGGCAAGGGGTGAACTACCGTGGCACACGCCAGCCTCGCGTTTTCGCAATCTGGAAAATAAATTTCGCATTGTCTCGTCTGATAGAAGGGCTGAGAGCGTACTAGCGAAAAGAAGGACGACACAATGGAATATCCTTGCGTTGCAACGGCTATTACAGTTGAAGCATCGTCGACGGCAATCTTGTTTTTTATATTTACAATGTTTTTTTTTCAATTGAGAAATCGCGTTAATCACTTTCTCAGTCCGAAATTTCATATGAAACGGATAACGAATCAGGCAAGTTTGTTTGTACGTAGGTATTCGACGATGGAAAAATAAACAGCTTCGGAGATAATGAAGTGATAGGGGGGAGTGGGGGCGGTGCTGTTTTTGAAAAAGTTGGAGGAATTTGCGTTCATGTAAATCATGTTTCATGGGTTTTCTTATTCAAACAACTCCTGTACACTATAATAATATATAATATGAAATATGGAAAAACATAGTACATTAAATAAAGATTTACGTAAAAAAAATTCAATGAATATAACACAAAACAAAAATGAATTCAATAACATTGTAATACCGTAAAAATCAAAATTTAAAAAATGCAAGTAAATTAAAATGTACTAAATGCAATGATAAAAGTTAAATGAACTGCGTTGGAAAAATATCAATATCCGTATGAAATAAAATTTCGATACAAAAAACAATAAGCGAAAACCATAAAAATGCAAATGTTTTTCTACCTCCAGCACAATTTCGGAAGTACCACTGGTATCCTCGTTTATCTTCGACATGAATTCCCGACGGACGATGACCCGAAATAGTCAACGAAAATTCGCTCAATCGAAGTATCTATCGGTTGTGTGTGTGTTTTTTTTTTCTTCTTTTTTTCGTATTGCTGATTTGAGACCGAAACGAGGAGCCGATGTAGGCAACGAAAGTGGATTTCGTTTCGCGGCTAATTTAGTTGTACTCGAGCACAGCAGACCGCGCCTATACTATATCGATTGTATAGATAGTCAGGTTCCGGATGAGCCTTGTTTCCGGTTAGCCATTTGCGAATCACCGAAACTTCAGCCACCTGACCTGTACCACGTGCCCATGGAGAAAAACGAATCAACACGAATTTCCATCAACATTTTTATATGACGTTTTTTCACGTGGCTGTATCATTAAGTTTCGTTTTATTCACACTTATTGTTAAGAGAAGATTGTTTAAAGAATGTGTATAATATTGTTAATAATATAATCATTGTTAATAGATATAATAAATAATAGAAGGAATAATATAATATCTTTGTATTCCAACAATTATATAATTATATAAATGAATAATATAGATGATTGAACTACGTATTAGGAACGTTATATACATAATTGATTATTTACAGTAAATTAATGGTGTCGACGAGGCGATATTTCACGTGGCGTCTTTAAAAAAAAACAATCAAAATCGTTTATCGTGAATATTTCGTTTATCCAATGCAGCTTTACTGTTGTTTTTTTGGATATTCGCAGAATGATGATAAGATTCCAACATTAATTAACGATTTCACCACCGTCATTCATGATTTCAAAAGAGACAAAGCAATGCTTTCGTAAAACCAGCAAATAATAAAATTCCACGAAAATTAAATTCTCCATGCAATCCCAGTATATAGCTTTCATTGAAATCCGGCCATAATTTTTTTTTCCATTGTGATATTCAATTGAGTTCCCATCTATTTGTTCGTACGACAAACGATAATGATATATCAATGAAAATTCCATTCCTGTTGGTTGCAATAATTAAAGCTATATAGAGAAGCACAAAGTCGAAAAGTTCGATAACAAAATATTCCCGCATCGAGCACGTTTCGTAATTAATTTAATTTGCAATTTAATAAGCGAGGGAGAATTCAATTGAAAAATTACTCATTCACAAAAGAGAAAAGTTCTGCACACCACGACGCACCAGATTCCTTTTATACGAAAGCACAAAAACTACAATGCACGTTATTCGTTCCTTAACAAACAAAAACTTTTTCCTTCGTGCTAAACAAAGCATTTGACGCGACATGTACAAAAAAAAAGAACGAGATAAACTAATGAAAAAGTTCTGTGAAACTTATTTTTTTTGCGAAACGTGGTTAACGAATTTGTTGCCTGGGCGAAGGAAAATCGAAGGACGCTCTCTAAAGCAATCCTGGAGGAATAATTAGAGAAGGCAAACTTCTATGAAAATTTGAAAAATATATTCGTCGCCTGAGGCAACTCAAATTGAAGAGGACAGTCCGGAGTAATTTTATCGTAACAATAACTTAACTTGAATCGAAATTTAATGTGCAAATTTACTTGAAATATGGCAGATTTAATAAAATTTTAAGGGAAAATATCGTTTCTCCCCTCAACATTTATGGAATAAGAAAACAAAATTAATTCGGAAGATCAAGCATACGCTAGTAATAAAATAACGTATATCTACTAAAAAATCAAAACCTTGTTCTCGAGGATTAAAACACGTTATCAAAAAAGCTTGGTCAAGCTTTATTACTCCTCATTTATTCCTAAACATTCATAATATTGGTTACCATTATTTATTTCGGAGCCAATATAATTTATGTTAAAAAATAAATAATATTAGGTGAGGCTTAACCGAGCTTGTTTGTGTACGGGTCAAAATCAAGTATGCAATTAAACTCCTCACGTTGAAAAGTTCTTTACGAGATTGTTTATAGCTGCTATAATTGACAATATTTTTTTGCAAAACTTGCAACGCAGCTCTATTAACGTATATCTAAACAAATAAGCAAACGTTTTTTCGATTATCTTACATGCACCTTCCAAATGAGATTTTTGTTCATCTAGCTTTTCGGGTTGTCACGGTAGCTTTAATGAAAAACCCTTGAGCTGTAGGAGTATGTACGTGAAAAAAAACCAACTTTTTAATTTTGTGACACACATGACACGTGAGCCCAAGTATCATTGAGATATGAGGGCGAAGTGAGAGAGGCCAGGATGGAGGGGACTCGCAATGTGATCGATTGATTTTCAGGTTAACAGAGTTTTCCTAAATAGTCTCACCCTTCGACGCGAGGGCGAGGGAACGCCAATGTACACAAGCTAAATGTGCCTATGTGTCTGAGTCTGTTTATCCGTTCGTACGTGTGTGTGATATTTGTTAGGAACTTCAGTATTCACTCTCAGCAACGATTTGAAAATGTGGTCGGTGCAGCTCTTCCCGTCAGAGCTTTTCAATACCAAAGAGAGAGAGAGCGAGAGAGAAAGAGAGCGAGAGGATGAGAGGAAGCCAAAGAGGGAGAGAAAATGGGAGATGATGATGATGATGATGATAACAGAGTTTATTATGCTTTAATCAAATCTATATTAGGCAATTGTGCAAAAAATATAAGATTTACAAAATAATAACAAAATTGACAGTAGACAGAAAGAAAACTATACAATAAAAAAAAATCGCGAAATAATATAATCATAAATTCAAGATAATTAAATAACAATGACATTATCAATAATGTAGAAAAAATAATAATTTTTACGAAAAAATAATGAAAATCTTGACAATAGTGATAATAATAATAGCCATGATTAACAACATTACATGTAATTATAATAATAATGAAAATTGTTTTACATAAAGAAGAATAAGTTCAGAAAGTGCGTGTTTCACAGAAACTCTCAGAAGCAATCGCCAAGTCCCCAACTAATAGTCATCCAGAGAGAGAGAGAGAGAGAGAGAGAGGCTGGTACGGAGAGAGAATTACAAAGGAGATCGATACCTATGATGTTACGAATTCTAATCGTCCCGCAATTCAACTCTCTCCATTTGTATCCATTCTAACAGTGAACAAAAGAGAGAGGATAGGGAAAGAGCGAGAGAGAGAGAAAGGGAGGGGAGAGAATCAGGTTTTGCTTTGCTGCACAATTGATGCGCTACGTGGTGTTTGTCAAACGGACAACCCACCAACAAGTAGCCAAAGTTCGGTCATGTACGTGTATACGTGAATCGAATGGGAACGTATAACACCCTCGACATCAGGCCATTCGTGATGATCGTTCCCTCAAAATGATTTAACTACAACGGCTATTCAATAAATTAGGATATCCCTCAAATTCTGATCCGATAATTTTCATGCTGTCTTTATTGACGTAGAGCCATATCTCTCGGTTTTGATTGTAAAGGGGGTGGGAAGCTAGATGCCTTCGAGATTCTAAGTTTTTCGTCAACCTGTTGGGGCCCCAAGAGGAAGCTAATTTTCGAGATATTCTTGCGACGAGAGTACCTATTGCTACTGAGAAGTCGGGAATTTATATATGGTTGATTAATACTGTTGTCGTGTATCAGCTTTTTTTATGGAAAAATATAGATGGACGACAAAGTTAACGTTAGGAAAAAAACATGGACGTCGGAAATGGAAATGAATGTCATCTCGAAGGGGCAAAATGTACTTCAAGGTAATAACAAAACTATCGTTCGTATGGGTATTTTATTGATATTTTAATTCAGCTAAAAATTACTATGAAGAAAAATTCATTTCTCTAACTATAGCTATAAGGAAAAAAATATTGATTTTTCTAAATAGCCTATGGAGAGAAATATGAATTGTCCTAAAAATTTGTATGCAAAAATGCTAAGCGAATAGTAAAAAAAAGTATTATTTTCAATAAAAACGTAGCAGGAATAATCTCGCAAGTATCCATGAAAGCATCTACGAAAAACAACGGATATTAAAAAATATTTATCGTATTTTTTTGAAATTACTAGTTTTTCAAAATCATTACATATTTTTTTGTAACTCCCCCAAAACGCTTTAGGTCTGTTATTAAAACTACTTTAACGAAATATAGATTCTGATATACGTTTTTCCTCAATTGCAAAATTTTCTCAAGGTAGACAGATTTATCAGGTCATTATATTCATCAAGTCCTACCAGTCAAACCCTTCTTTATCCGTCGAAGAATAAGCAGAAATAAAAAACAGAAATAAAAGAGCCTTTTTGTTAATAAGTTTTTATTTCATATGGTTCATTGGCGATATTGATATAATCTATAACAATGTTCGTCCTTTAAAGAACCAAGGAAAACGAGGTGAGAAAAAAATCATGGACTTGAAGTTCGCATTGTTGCGAAGCAACGAAATTTGATTTCTCATTTTTTTATTTCCTTAGATCTATTATTTGGCGAAATATACATTTTTCATATTTGAATTCTAGGTTATCGCGGTAAAGATTTGTATAGTGATTGAGGTATTTTAATTATGATTACACTGAAAAAATAATAGAAAAATTAAAAAATAATTATTTTCGTTGCGTCACAACGTTGTGAAAAAAAGAAAATGAAAATATAAATAAATATAAATAATAAAGAAATAAAATAATATAATATATATAATTATTTGGGGGGTCCCTTTATTCCATGTACACCCTTGCGGGTTTTTCCATATCTCCTTTCTTTTTTCTCCTCGAGTTCCAAATTCTCCTTGCTAACCTTTCATTGGTTCATCTTTTTTCCTGTCAATCCCTACTCGCACTTCGCTAAGCTAACCTACCACAGCCGACTCAGCTACACTATACCGCATTCGCCAAGGACACGGGGAAACTGTGGAAAACCCGTGCCGGTATAGACGCCCCTGTATTTTCCTGATTCTTTGGAGTGCACACTTCGTATTGAATTATCCACATCCAAGTCTCAGAAAAACGGCCTCCCGCTCACTGATCGATGCGCCAGCCAGAGCTCGGCTAAACGGTCACCGCACCAAGTATCAGCCTCTGTCGGTGCTGCTTAACTTCGGTGATCACTCGAGCCGCACTCCGATCGTTCAACCACCAGCTTCGGTAATATAATATATATATAATATACGTATACTAGAGGAAAGTAACCAAATATGGAATACCATTTTGTTTTTGTGTTATAAAAAAAAAGATAATGTAAATAAAAAATTTCTCTTTTTATTTATTTATC
>JAPYZJ010005448.1:0-15455 GCA_030522765.1 Ophioninae sp. B BG-2022a
TATCTTCATCCCTTAATTGGTTGTTCGACCGTATGTGAATAAAGACCCAAAGGTCACCCATGCAACCACAGCGAAGCGTGGCAGGGCACAGCTAGTAATCAATAAATTTGTAATTTGATGGTTGCAGTTAAGGAATGTTAACAATTTAAAAATAAAAACAATAACAATTTATCGATTTACTAAAGTATGAATAAGCATAACAACAGTTATGGAACTAAGTATGGTTATCAAATGTTATTTGCCACTCAGGAAATATAAAAACAAAATTGTTGAATAGACCATAAATTTATTTATTAAAAATTCGATAATGAGATAATACAGGATCTTCTTTAAAGGAACGAGACGTGCAAATAGCCACGAAAGGTAGATTAAGGTGTGATAAAAATCCATCCTGCGTAAATATATTGGAAGTCGATGGCCCACATTCGAAACTTGTTTTTTCCTCTCCTTTTCACGACCAGTTTCCCTCGTGACCATTGCAAATTCTTCGTTCGATTATACAAACGCAGACACACACAGAAATTCTGGTGCCTGAGAGCGTGAACGTTTGTGCATATCATTCGAACATTGCGCACGACTAAAAATGAAAGTGGCACGGCCACGTTTCGATGGAATGTAATTCAGCGTAATTTCGAATTAAGTAAGCTCGTTCAATGGAAATTATGGTATTGCACGATTCGAAAAAAAAAATTTGAGAGATACGATGTAACAATTAACTCGAGAGTTGCTGGTGTTCTGTCTCCATTTGAAGCATAAATTCAACTCAATTGAAGCATCCAATGTTCATATTTCCTCATTGTTATCGCGGAATTATTCAACCGAGATATGAACTTATTATTCTTTCCTATGAAAAATTCAAGGGGTGTTTGTGCTCCCAGTAAATAGAGATCGCGATTTTATCCTCTTTTATTTATCCTCTTTTCGCTCTCTCTCTCTCTCTCTCTCTCTCTCTCTCTCTCTCTCTCTCTCTCTCTCTCTCTGTTTTAATTTTTCCATAGTACGTCGTCTTTTTATGTCCACTTAACGGCTGAAATAACCTTTTACAGTATTCTACATTAAATCTGCAATTACGTTGAAAAAAGTTAAATTGGATTTCGAAAAAAAATTCTATGCGAACAAAAATATTTAAAAAAAGTAGCTTCCATCTAATATACCAAAAAAATTCTATCCGAACAAAAATATTGAAAAAAAGTAGCTTCCATCTAATGTACCATAAAAATTCTATGCGAACAAAAATATTTTTAAAAAGTAGCTTCCATCTAATATACCAAAAAAATTCTATGCGAACAAAAATATTTTTAAAAAGTAGCTTTCATCTAATATATAAAAAAAATTCTATGCGAACAAAAATATTTAAAAAATGTAGCTTTCATCTATTATATCAAAAAGTAGAAAATTATTGTTTTTACCAAATCACCATTTTGTGGACTTTAATATATTATAGACTATAATATATGTGAGACTTTTTGGTTGTCTTCCGAGAACAAGAGAGAAGCGATAATAACAGCTATCAATCTTAGATCAAGGTAAAGACTTCTACACGTAGAATCTATCACTCCAAGATAATAAATACGAAAAACATTATTTTACCAGGAGTATCATTATTATTCCCTGAAATCCCTCGACCATCCTCACATATATTATAGTCTATATTATTATTATCCATAATATATAATAATCTATATATTAATAATAATATCTATAATCTAATAATCTATATATTAATAATAATATCTATAATCTAATAATATTATATTATAATAATATAAGTCTACAATATATTATAGTCTATATATTATTAATTATATATTATATATATTACTATTTACGATCTCAAAAACCTATTTTGAGATTGTTTGTTTTCAGTTGTTTTCCAATTAAAAAAGCACGGTCGTCGCGCCGCCCGACGCTTTGCATTATTCAAACAAATTCTTCATTCAGGAGCGTGTAACTTCCTGTAACGAACCGCCAACTACCCTCGTTCCGTTCAGACATTCCGTTCGCAGGAGGGTGCGCAGCACACTGCGCACGTTTACCCTAACGACTCTACTTCTATCGTAATTAAATTACGAGATTCAAAGCGATCGTCAGAAAAGTTACGTTTGCCTACTTTTAGAATGAGATACCGCCCTTCCCTCCATGAAATTAAATAAAACATGACTCACTTTGAAATATGTTTGCGCGTTCGTTTTTTTTTAATCAAATTGAATAAAACATCAAAAGGGATCGTTGGAAAATTTGCGACTACTTTTTTACAGACCAAGAGTCCAAGTTAATTTCGCGGAATGGACCAAAAAAATATTCACTTTGACGAACGTTTTTAAAAATTCTTTTCGTTTCTCATTTCAAGGAACATAAAACGAAAGCTTGAAATATTGTGGTTTGTCTTTTAGCTGGGCAATTACCGCACATGCGCAAATTACTCGGGAACGAAAAAAAAAACGTCACTGGGTCTCTGGAGGTGACACTATTCACTGGGACTGCGGGTGAAACGCATACCTTATATCCGGTTTTTTATTCACGTCACCAGGTAATTGTAGCTCGGGTACCCGCAATGCGAATCAGATTGTTGCTTCATTAAATGAATGATTAGCTAACATCGGTTCTCAATTTACAGCCCTGTCGAGCTCAACGTGCAATCACCGTTCAATTTTATTTTTCAAAAATGATGGCTAAACGAACAAAACGAAAAGAAAACGAAAAATACGACACAAAGGTTTTTAGACGCTATATAGATGTATACAAGTAGGAAAAACACGTAGGCAAAATAATATTAAATTTTTGTTATTTGATACTGTAATAAAAATCGATTTTAAATAATTAAGAGTTTTTAAAAAATAAAAAGTTTTGAATAAAAATATATTGCCGTTTTAAAAGTATGATAAAGCACGTAAGGTATTTTATATAAAATTGATAAAATTGTAGTAAATATGATTTATTAAAATTTATGAAAATACGTGGAATTATATTAGGGGTTTAAAGAGAAATCCATGATTTTTCCAATAACTTGGAAAAATCATGCCCAAAGTAATTATTTTAGTTGCAATAAACCAAAATAATTATTATTTTGTAGTTATTTTAATTTCGTTAGACAAGAAGAATTATTTATATTTTAATAATGGGAAAACTCAATATTTATAGAGAGTTTTCCAAAGATTGCTGATTGAATTATTGTTAAAAAAAATCTTCCAGCTATTTTTTCATAAATAATATTATTAGATTTATATATTTATGACTTCCAAATTATTTAGTAAAAAATTCTACAATAATTCGTATATGATTGTTGCATCAAGAATTATCATTCCTTAAATTTTCAAGGATTTTGGCAATTTTTCGATATCCATTTGGCAATACCTTCATAACGATGAAGTCAAAGTGAAAAAAGGGGGTTCGTTCCAACTGTGCGACCTTAGCAACGTTGTGACAAAGTAATTATTTTAGTTGCAATAAACTAAAATAATAATTATTTTGTACTTATTTTAGTTTCGTTAGACCAGAAGAATTATTTATATTTTAATAATGGGAAAACTCAATATTTATAGAGAGTTTTCCAAAGATTGCTGATTGATTCGTTGTTAACAAAATCTTTCAGCTATTTTCTCATAAATAATATTGTTAGATTTATATATTTATGACTTCCAAATGATTTAGTAAAAAATTCTAAAATAATTCGTATATGATTGTTGCATCAAGAACTATCATTCCTTAAATTTTCAAGGATTTTGGCAATTTTTCAACATCCATTCAGCAATACCTCCATAACGATGAAGACAAAGTGAAAAAAGGGGGTTCGTTCCAACTGTGCGACCTTAGCAACGTTGTGACAAGAGCCTTGTTGCAACAAAGGACCAAGGTTCCCGGCGGTGAATGAAAAACAGCAGGGCTGGTCTCTTAAGGGGTCTATCCGCTTTAATGACGAATTTCTATGCTAATGAAAATGAGTCGACCCCGGAGAAATGATGATTCGTTCCACATGATATATCGGAATTGATGAGGTCCGTGCATAAAAAAAAATTTCGCCGATTTAAAACTTGGAAAAGATTAATTGTAAGGCCGTGAGAAAGGCAGGCGAGAAACTCAAGATTCAAACCGGAAAGACGTCATTATTTTAACTATTAGGTACATAAAGCAACCACTCGATATTTATTTTCGAAAAATTCCAAAAACATTTCGTTGTTCGGAATATCGGAAGTGTCATTTATATATTTATGCCTTTATTTGCATGCACTAATGCACTTCGTAATTGTGCATCTTTTTTGGTTTTCCGAAATTTTATGTGTAAAAAAAATTGTATCTGTAAAACTCTTCAAACTATTTTCACTTGAATGTAGTGTTGAATAAACAGTTCTGAGGATTTCGCAAATTCCGTTTTGAAAATGAGCCCAAGAATAATAATTGAACAATTTCGAAAAATTTCCTCTATTATTATTCAATCTCGTTTAACATACAGATTTTTCCACCAAAAATTCGAACTCGTTTTGACCTCTAGATTAGCATTGGTTCGTACCGTAAAACAGTTAAATTGAAATAGCGAAATTTTTCGTTCGTCTATGAAAGGAACTGTACAGTATTTTATTCGATGTAAAATCGCTTGATGGTCACGAATTTCTTAATCGAGGCGATCACTTACCGACAGCTGAGATGGTAACTTACCGACATTCATATCTCATGTTTTCTTCTGAGACTGATCTCAAGAACATTCGGCAGTAGGACCTTTACGGGACGTGTGACACATAAATGTCGATCTCATAATAAATCATAAACGATAATGAAAGGATGGAAAAGCAAAGTCGGATTGCTGACTGATCGATAGATTTCGACGCTCTTTTGTCAAGTGAATTTTGATCTCACAGAAGTTTTAAATTCATCATTCATCATCCACATACGAATCACGAATGGTTAACAATAAAAAAAAAAGTATATGAAATTCTAACTGTGAACTTGGTGATTCAATCGCTACTTTCACACAACTGCAGATGGGCTTCTCGATAATACTCGTACTCGCAGCGCCCTCGAATCGAGGGTGGTACTGTTCAGTCGGTAAAAATTCCACACCTCGCTTGAAAACGATTAACTTGTTGGACTCCGCACGATTTCTCATTTGTTTCCTTCTTTACAAACTTCACAAACCTTCATCTTTCTTTCGAAATTCGTTGCAGTTACGAAAAATAAGGAGCGGAATTTTTACCGACCGAGTATTTACCGGAATTTGTTACACGAGAGTGAAATGAGTAATTTCTAAGTAATGAAGGCAGTCTTTCCTTTATTACTTAGAAATAACTCATTTTACTCTCCTGTACCAGTAGCATAAAAGTGCTTTCCTTTAGCTCTTGAAAAACGCAATGCAAAACACTACGTCTGTGCTCCATCCCACCAGTATCGATAAAAAATTATCCTACTCGTCCTGCAATCGGCAATATCAAAAGAGACTTAAAAAGTAACGATAATCGTAGTTACGACCAATGAATAAGTAGTACGCGCGTTCCCCGCTAGCGTCGCTGTTGTCGCCCGCGCTATAGCCGAGTCGACGCCGATGGACTTCGTGGAATGTAAGCTGCGAGCTCAAATTCCTCTCAACAACCAGCAAAGAGAGTGGGTAAACTCGAGTGACACCTCCCGTCTTCGTCGCGAACCGAAAGAATCCGTGAACCCAAGAGCGTTCTCGACTTTTATGTTAACCAGAGTGTGCGCGATCATCAAGTCGATCAACGCAACGGGGCATAATAACAAAGCGATAAAACTTGATGACCCGAAGCACTGGCAAACGCGCTCTCTTTGGGCGGATCGTGCGAATTCAATTACCACAATTGACCTATCGCGTTTATTGCCGAAAGTACCAGAAACGTGGAGCAATAAAAATTTACTTGTGATTAGTCATTGGTTTCTCTCGCATGACGGTATTAGTTATATTTTTCAATGAAATCATGGGCTTTTCTCATACGAGTGAAGATCGACCATCCAGCACATATTAGAACCTAGAAATGTGATGGTTAGAGCAAGCAGACATTTTTTTGTGAAAAACAACATCAGGATCTGTGGAATTTATAGATACAGAGTTCGATGGTTTTATTTTATAGAGAAAATGATTCGTTAGAAAAATCTCGATTGATACAACTTCTACTTTATCCTACTTCTACTTCACCCCTCAAATCTCTCTGGTGGTAACTCGACGAACGGAAAAGTGCTACCCCAACTTTCCTTTATTCATGGAAAGATGCGAGAAGCAATCATAACCTCAATTTCAGTGTTAAACTTTCCTCTTCATAAAACCAAAAATAAACCAAAATTTTTTTTCATGATGACTTCAAGCAAATATTATTCACCCTGCTAATCGATCGCGGTGATGTACGAAATTGGTGGACGATATCGTAGTGTGTACAAGATTGAAACTTTCTTTTATTCATAGGAGATTGAGATTACAGAACCGATACAGCTGGCGAGTGAAAGTTCGACCAAATTCTATCGAACCAAATTCAATCGGGGATAAAATCCAATTAAAAAATGTACACGCATAACAAAAATGCCAACGAACGATTAGATCCTGAAACAATGGTGTTTTTTCCTCGTGAAGGCAGTGCCGGACAAAGTTACTGCGGCGCTTGTACAAGTTGAACCAGTTTGGCAAACTTCACTCGATTCAATTTAGCGCCGTATAGAGATAACCTTTTCACGTAAATCGCATTCAATGTTCATTAGGGTGGCCTTATTCAGTCAATATTGTCCTTCAATGAACTTTCACTCAAAAAGAAACGTTCCGCTACAGTTAGCAATCGTTAAGGAACATTTAAATGATCCACATAACCTCAAAAATTTTCGAACCCGGTTTCCCCATAGCATGCCCAACCCGAGTATCGGACTTTGCAGAATTAATAGTCGCAGAGGTTGGTGTTTTTTGATAACGGTAAAAATGTTTCATGTTTGAAAAATCTTGACCAAACAGTCTCAACTATGTCCGTCGCACTCGTGTCACGCGGTGCAGCTTCTAATTCGCCATAAGACAAGCAAAGTTGTATAGCAATGTGGCAAATTCGTCGTCGTGTAAAGTCGCTCTAGTATCTCTAGCCGGTCGACAGCCGAAGAGCAAATTCAGTACGGTCTCAGTGGCGCCACGTTAGACCGTTGAGCCTCGAGGGTGCATCGTCGCGCCATCTTGCGGCGATGTTCAGCGACTCGGAAATTATGTCCACGCGAAAGTCCCGGCGAGTCTACGCCGATGAATCCCTCGCTAGAAGGAGCGGGAAAGAGCGAGAACGGAGAACGGGAGGGTAAACCGAAGGAACGAGAAGGCGATAGAGAATGCCGCCGAGGGAGTCAACATTCAGCGCCTTCCTCATCCCGGCGGCCAGTGCCAGCTGACTCGTTCGCCTCGGCGCGTTACAAGTATCGCTCGCGTCTACTCGCAAACACAAGTCAGCGCACGCCTCTACAAGCGCGTCGCTTCTGTGCCGCGCGTTAAAAAAATCCTCGTGTGACCTAAGCCCGTTGCAAAGTAATACATTTTCGTGCGCGTTTTCGCTCGCATGGCGGGCCCTGATATTCCACACGTATTATTTATTCGTACGACTTTGCTCGCTCGGCCATTCTTATCCCGAGCTAATCGAATCTCTGTAACACGAGAACGGTAAGCAAAGTGAGAGTTAAAAAGAAAAAATAAAACCGCGCTGAGGGAAAAAAACGAAGTTTATCAAGAGGTCGTTTCGATCGAGTGTTTGTGATCGTGCGTGCATTCAAATACACATATCGATAAATATAAGGAAAGAGAAAAAAAGAAAGATTCGAGTGCTTCGGGTATACCCTCGTCGACCGGATCGTCCCTCGAATGGAATAATCGCGTGTATGCGTACACACACACACGCGCGTATTCATAAACGTGTGTATGCGTTTTCACCCTCGATATCCGGTAACACAAGTTCGGTGACTATAAAATGTATATACATATCGTAACCTCGTTTATCTTTGTTTTCCTCCGGACGCTCTTTGATTCGCGTCTTTTTTTCTCGTCGCGATCATTTATCATTCTTTTCTGATATCGCTAGTGATACGCGGTGCAGCATCCCACGTGGCCAATAGAAAAAGGTTGAAATTGCATACTAGGGTTGTAGCGTTCTTCCGAAGCGTACCAAGCGTTAACGAAGTGTGCGTTTCCGAGAGCTCGTCACACCCGTCGACAGACGCGGCGGGGAGATAGCTGCGCGGAACGTTACCCGTGAAGCCAGAACGCCATACATGTGGAAGAACTCCGGAAGTTGAAAGTGTGTCCACGTTGCGAGGAAGAGAGAAAGCCATTCGCTAATCGGGGTAGTTTAACTTGGCGGATGAGGCGTTGAAAAACGAGACAATAAATCGAACGATACGAAACGATAAGATGCAACAGGAAAAGGGCACCCACGGAAATAACGTTGCTCCTCGGCTCTACGCATGAGCTCGCGTCCTCGTAAACACAATGGGAGAGCGCATGCGCGCGCGTGTGTGCGCTATCCTGTACGTCTCTCAACGCACGAGAGAAGGAAAAAGGGCAAGAGCACCGCGAGTGTTGGCGCTCGATTGGGCGTGAGGGAAAGGGTGGGGGAAGCTTCTGCGACGGAGATACACGCGCCCGCGCACAAAACACAATCCCACGCGAGGGGCAGTTAGCCGGCGCCAAAAAACAAACAGAAACGTTCTCAACCGTTCGCATATTCATCGATGGCTTCGCTTCTTCCAAGAGGAACGTACTTTTATAAACTTCTTTTTTTTTTCTTTCCCGTTTAACACCATTGCCGCTCATTCGCGAGAAACGATTGGTATCGAAAAAAAAATGACGCGTTTCCGTATCACGTGACAGGTAGCCCTTTGCGATGAAGATGGTTTAATGTGCGGCGAATGAAAAAGAACGAGGGAAAATGGCAGCCACCCACTCACGGGACCTCGAAGAAACGCCGGGCGTCGATCGATCGCGCGTGTCCCCGCAAGCGTGTTGTCTATAGTGTAACGCGCGAGAGCGAGATGGAGCAAGAGGCGGCATAGAGTTCAATTATCTCGACGACGCCACGGCGCGTGCTTGTACGTTGAGGCGACGAAGGAGAAGCAGAGCCCCTCCGTGAGACGTACACTCGTCCGTCTATCTCTCTACCTTTCTCCCTCTTGCATGGCTCGACTTTTTCTTCTTTCTCTCTCGCTCTAACAAAAACGTTCCAATAGCCAACGAGCGTGCGCGTAGAGCGCGTGTTTCGCTTCTTTACGGGATATAAGTGTGTCTGTGTGTTCGAGTATTGTAGGATCTGGCATACAACGCGACGAAAACAGTATGGTGCGGAATTTTCTCGCAAGTATACGTGTCGGACAACTAGAAGATTTCGCCATTTTTTTGTTGTCAAAACAGCTGCCTATTGGAGGTTATTGCAAGTATGAGAGTGTGTAGACACATATATACATATACAAGGCATTTCTTTTTCAAATTATCTTTTTCGGTGTCGCGCCCATACTAGCTTAGAATTGCATCGGTAGTTAATTACATTACCCCAGTTTTTATATTCTCCATTTTATCGTAAAACGTACATTATACGTATACCGTATCAAATATAACGTATATTTGTTTCGTTTACACCAGTGTCGCTTCCCAATTCTGCCGCATCGAATTTCCCTGCTTCATTCCCTTTGCTTAACAAATTTATTTTTGTTTCCGTTCTTTTCGAATTTTCCTCGTAGCCGGGCGTGTCGGGATTGTGCGTGATAGAAGAGTGAGATTCTTATTAACGGAAAGAGTAAAAAAAAAAATGCGCAAAAGTCTGGGACGGCTAGACGCGCAGGAAGGAATAATAAGGGCCGGGATCGTTGGGCGCATGTATCGTAAACATCGCGCGTCGTGTTGCCTTTCCGCGACCCCACCTCCATCCTCCCTCCGCCGGCAGTTTCTCCTAGCCGGCTCCCGCATGCTCCCCCTCCAGTCGTTGTTCCTCCACTGCGACTGCGCGGCAACCGACGTTCGAGACCGAAAGAAATGGAACGCGAGCGCAACGGAGACAGAGCGAAACCTCGTGAGTGCAGCTGAGACGGAGAGATAACACGTGAGCAGGAAAGACGAATAGGGGAAACACGTGAGCGCGAGAGAGTCGGAGCGACTACGCGGAGCTTTTTTATTATAGAGAGAGACAGAGTGAAAGAGGGCGCGGGCGGGAGTCGACGCACGCTCGCCAACCGCGTGACGTAATCCATTCAAACGCATATACTATGTACGTACTACGCAATACGAGGGGCAGAGAGAAAACGCCGGGAGCGCTCTCTCTTTCTCTCTTGCAAATACAGTCTTTCCCACTAAAACTAGCTACACACATAAAACCGCGGATCGTTCAGATTTCAAATTGCTCAGTTGAATCGAACTACGGAGTAGTTCGCACGCCACCTACATCGATCGTCAGTTCTACGAAAACGCTCGCGCGAGAAACGCGTCAGACACGATTGAAGATGACTGTACAAATCGACAACTATTTATCGAAAAGAAAATGCAACCCGTGCATTAACTCTTCAATTCCCATGTCCAAAGTAATGAAGTTTTATAATTTTAGTTTAATGCTCAAGTAAATATGTGTTAATTGAAAAGGAAAAATAAGAAAAAAAAATCTAAAAATCACCAGCCTCCCGATTTACAGGGGAGGGGGGTGATTTTGAATATCATTAAATTATTAGTTTTTTTTTCGAGTAAATATGTGTCAAGTATAGGTTGCATATATAACTAAAGCATACAATAATAAAATAAACGATACTTACGGTCTAGGCATTTTTATAGCACTTTTTATCACAGTAGGTAGCACGAACTAAAATTCTTTCCAATTGTCGCGAAATAACCTAGTGACATTGACAACTGATTAGTGATGTGTATTGCCACATAGAAAAAATAAAAAGTAGTATTCAATGCCATTACTAATTATTAGAAAAAAAAACATAAAAAATATATTTAACTATGGTATAAAATCACGACTAAACATATGTTATCTACAGGTGATACTGGGAATTAAAGAGTTAAAAATGATCTGTTACGATTTCCCATACACTCTCCATAAGTCCTGCGCAGTTTGGTTTGCACGAATAGATCGCTACGACGTTACGGTACGTGTGTAGGTTTGAAGAGGGTATTCGACTTTGATCATCGGTCTATGACAGCAGAATGTAACAATCACTAGAGGTCGTTTCGATGAGCCCACTTATGATCCAATCGGAATGTTCATAAATTTGGCCGGGATCTATTCTCGGGTATCAACGCGGCACTAGGTTTTTTGTAGGTTCTTTGGGTAACTGGGTACACCCTATGAAATTATTTACTAAATAATTTTGTGCGAGCGGTCACTAGACGAAAAGAAAACTGAGAAAAAAACTAATTTTTTACTAATATTCTCCTAATCAATTTTACTCCAAAATAATTTTACAATTTTTTTAGTAATAATTTCCTAATAAATTTTACTCCTAAATAATTTTACAATTTTTTTAGTAATAATTTCCTAATAAATTTAACTCCTAAATAATTTTACAATTTTTTTAGTAATAATTTCCTAATGAATTTTACTCCTAAATAATTTTACTAATTTTCTAATGAATTTTACTCCTAAATAATTTTACTAATTTTTTTGTAATAATTTCCTAATAAATTTTACTCCTAAATAATTTTACTAATTTTTTTACTAATAATTTCCTAATAAATTTTACTCCTAAATAATTTTACTAATTTTTTAGTAAATAAAAAATTAGCGCCGCTCTTGCCTTTCGAAAATCGATTTCACGTTTGTTCCGATTAAACTATTATTTCTGGAACGTTCGAAGGCTTGTACAAAAAAATAGCTTTTCAAGAGATATTCGGCTTGGGAGCGCGAAACCGAAGTGACGAGTAAAGAAAAAAGGAATTTTAGAGTCTTTCGAGGTAACCGAAGGCCGAGAGTAAACGTGGGCATCCTTTTTATCACCGAAGTTTTGTTCAGATAATTCGCATACTTTATTCGAATTTTACATATTCGAGCATTCATATTTACGATTTTAAAAAATGCGTTCACATTTCAAAAATTATCAACTACACGTTTCGGATCTTTTCTCGTTCGTGTCGTTTACAGTACGGAACGGTTCAAGCGTGAAAATGAATGTTTCATCATGGCTAGACCGAGTTTCTCTTCGATTTCGTATCAGCCCAATGGAAAGTTTATTTCCCAACCTCTTTCGTTTGCTTTCCCTAGATCCGATATTATTTTTTAAATCGCACATATTTACAAAATGTAACTTTTTAAATATCGTTCGTTTGAGAAGCATTTATATTCCGAGATTTTGCCAGGCTGAATGTGGTTTTTATATATAAGAAAAGAATAATATAAAAATAACATTTTGTACTCTAATTTTTTCATAACTTGAATTAAAAAATACAGACGTAACTTACACAAATAGATTTTCCCAAAACCACGATAAAACGAATTAACTAATTGAACCATTATAAATAGTTCTTAAAAATATCATAAATAGTTAATAATTATAAATAGTTTCGAAAAATATTTCCGAAGCTTCATTTAAAAAATAAACGATTTTTACTTTAAAAATATTATAAATAGTTAATAATTATAAATAATTCTTAAAAATATTTTCGAAGCTTCATTTAAAAAATCAACGATCTTTACCTTATCATAATCAAATATTAAATATTTCCAATGACTATGCTTCACATTTTATAATTTCTTTTTCGTTAACCCCTCAAAGAAAGTAATTATTAATAGTATAAGATTATATATTTCAATGAATTGGTGTTTCTCCTAAGGACACCTACGACTTACATATATGTCTATTATTTTTCCGTTACTACGAGCTATAACTATTATTGACCGATTATCAGGTTGAACCGGGTATTCAGTAGTGGTGGGCGATTATGAGAGATACTAACGAAATCATTCGATTATGAAAATGTCTCGAGATATCTCGATTATAACAGTTAGTAGTCAGTCACGCACGCACTGTCAACTTCATGAAACACGATTAGTAGTTCTAATTAGTAACATCATTCGATTATGAAAACATATCAGTTACTTATTCCATAATCGATTATCAACATTAGTAATACAAAATAAATCGATTATGCCGATCATTCATAATTGCCGATCGCTAGTATTCAGTAAACGACAAAGAATCTACGGTATAAATTTGTGGCAAATTGTAACGTTTCGTCACCCGTGTCGAAACTCCTTAGTGAAACGTCGGATGTGATCCGAGATATGCATCGTTTACAATATTGTGAGAGTGTCGTGTCCCTCGTTCGTGGAACGTGAACGGAGAATGAAGGCGTTCCCGTCATCCGGAATTATCGGAATGTATATATGTATATACACGCATTAACGGACACACTCGTACATACAAAGTGTGTTCGTTTGGGTTGGTAGCCTGTAATACAAGTATTCTACCGTTCTACACGCGCACGAATATATTAGTATGCACGCGTATCAAAGCCCGCATACCAAGCGATGTCAGTCAGAGTGTCACGTGATTTCGGGCTTTTCGGTCGAGAGCGAACGATACAAACGCATACGAGGAATTTCGAGCCTGAGGATCGGCGGCGCTGCTGCTACTCCAGCTCTCTTTCCCTCTCGCTGGCACGTTCGGGCACGCATGCGCATTCCGAAGCGCGCGGTACACCCATACGTGAGCCGGTCTCGTCTAACACACGCGGGTAGCGAACGTCGTCGGATAGTTCGGGGTGGGGTAGGAAACCCGAACTTCGAATGACCAGAAGGTTCAAAATCCCAAATTTCAATATTCCGAAACTACAAATTTTGTAAATTTTTGAGTTCGTTTCGATTTTTTTTCAAAATCAAAGATTTTTGATCGAACTAACGAACCCAAATAAACCGGAACAAATATCGTGCTTTCGCTGGCATGATCTTTAGGAAATTTGTAGTTTCGGAATTTTGAGGCTCTCCGTACACGGAATACAGCCGAGCACGGGTGTGTATGAGGATGCGCGCGCACGCGGTGTTTTTTTCTCAACCGGTTCGCCGCCGCGCGTGGCCGCGATCCACGGCAAAACTTTTTGTCTCGTGTGTGCGAGAGCATCCTCAAGAGATGGAAAAGAAAGAGAATCCAGGAATTCCGATTGGCTCGGGTACTTTTACGTGCTCGTCGTCGAAGCCTCGTACGATTTGCAAATGACTAGCCCTTCTTGCGCGAGAACCTTTATCCTACTGCGCCAATTTGTTACCGCCACTCGGCGTGGGTTACGACCGCGAGACGTGTGTACAACGATGCGCGCGCCACACGCGAAACCAACAGTACCCCCACTTCGCCCCAACGGTTTTCCGCTGCGCGCGACTCGGTCTTCCCCCACTCCGAGCCGGACTCGGCCGACCCCCCACCATCCAATTCCCCCACCGCCGCGAAACGTGTCTCGACCGGTAGAACGCTCGCTTCATCTCTCTCGCTCTTCCGCTGCCATCGCCTCACACCCTCTCTTTCTCTCTAGGTTGAAGATGCAACCGTCTTTTCCGCGCACGCTGCACGACACGGGAACTAACCGACAGAGTACGATGATGTTTCGCCGGGACCTTGTTATTCTTGCTATGCGCACGCCGGAGACCATAATTTCGGGAAAAAATAGCGGTTGTAAAGATGCTTCGAGAACTTATAGAAATTGAAACGTTGGGGAGTTAGGAATAGGTTATAGCCATTAGGTTCATTATGAATTTCCTGCCTGTTTCAAAGATGGATTATCATGAGCGCGGAGATATGGAATGCGACTAATCGCTGGGTGACCATCCACTTATGGACATTCCGAAGACGTATCACGTGACACACGAGTGCGAGAGAGATAGTCGACATTTTTAAATCGCAATTTCTCAAGGTCGAAGCATTTTGATCCGAAAATTCAAGCATCTATTTCTGTCTATGAATTCTACAAAGACTGATGCTCGATTTTTCGACGTTAACTTGATCGACGCCGAGAAAACGAATTTCGAAAATTTTTGAGGTTATGTCGATATTCGTCATGCCCTTAACCGCTACTTCTACGCGGATCTCACGTTCACACTTCCCAAAAGCAGTATTTGTGTTTTTCCATCAGCGAAAGAAAATTGAACGTGCTCAAACGTAGAAAGAATATTGAAATTAACGAATCGAGTTAAAAAAACGGTCGAAATGGTTTGAAAATAAACGAGAGTCGGTACAATCGCGATAAATGAATTCTGACAAATACGTTTGCTTGCTTCTGTGTGAAATAAGTGTTCCATCGTTCCCAACTGTAACCCCATCTATCCATTCTTGTTAAGAGGGAGCCGTACACCCTCTCCCCCTCGACCGCAGATTGGAGTGATAGTTTTCCATGGATTTCTTAAACGGCTTTTCAGAATTCCATGAAATTTGAGCAGACAATGCCAAATCGATAGACGAACGGCTGTGTTCTCGCCAAATTTCTCAAATCGAAAAAAAAAATTACAGATTGAGTTACCACGCGAGCATCGTTA